>SKCR01033148.1:0-291541 GCA_019454045.1 Zanthoxylum bungeanum | reverse complement strand
GTTGGTATTTATGCCAAACCATTTACTTTCCAACCACCTTGGAATGGTTTTGGTGAAACCATTTACCCAACCACCTTGTTTAGGTGAAAAGGGTAAATTGGTTATTACCAAAAGGCATCTCTCTCTCTCATTTGGTAACACTTGAACAAAATACAAACCCTATAAACACATGGCTTGGGCGTGAGCTTCTGGTTCTTCTTCTCATTGATTTTGTGGCAAAATCAAGTTAGCTAGCACTTCAAAGATCAACAAAGGTGATAGGGAAACATCTTCAAGAGTTGGAATCAACACTTTGCTTGGAACTTGGAGTTCTCTTCTAAAATTTTAAAAGCTCAAATCAGTTCGTTGTAAGTATTTCCGCAACTTATAATGATCTTAATCACTTGTTTTCATGCTTATTAGATCCTTGGCATGTTCTAGGAACACTAACATTGTACTCATCATTCATCAGAATCTTGTGCATGCAAAATGATGGACTAATGCCTCGAATGTCTGCTATAGTCCTGCCAATGGCTCTTTTGTGCTCTCGTAATACTCTCAATAACTTTTCTTCCTGCTCCAATGTTAGTGAAGAAGAAATAATAACAGGTAATTCAGAAGAGTTTCCAAGAAATGCATACCTGAGATGGCTCGGAAGTAACTTCAGCTCCAGGTGTGGTGGTTCTTCAATCGAATGCTTGATTCGATCTTTCTTTGGCAGTTCCAAGCTTTCAACTGGTGGTGTTGATTTGAATCGGAATTGTTTGTCAAGGTAGTTGATACATTCCAGGATTTCGGCATCTAGCTCGCTGTCAGTCATGTTGGTGATGTAAGCTTCGAGTGTATCCTGAACGATACTGTCAACAACATCAACTCTGAAGCATTCTTCTTCCTTTTCATCACTCGGGAATTTCATGGCTTTGAAAACATTAAATGTAACTTCTTGGTCCTGCACTTTCATGGCCAGTTCTCCTTTTTGCACATCAATCACAGTTTTACCTGTAGCCAAGAATGGTCTCCCAAGAATGATAAGTACTTCTTTGTCTTCTTCTATGTCAAGGTTGATGAAATCTGCTGGGAGAATCAGTTGTCAACTTTGACCAGCACATCTTCAACAACACCTCTTGGATTCTAGTGTTCGATCAGCAAGTTGCAACGAGACTGAGGTAGGCATTGCTTCTCCAATCTGCAGTTTCCTGTAAATAGAAAAAGGCATCAAGTTAACACTAGCACCTAAATCACATAAAGCCTTACCGATATAATGTTCTCCAATGGTGCATGGGACAGTGAAACTGCCAGGATCTTTCAACTTCGGGGGAAGTTTCCTCTGAATAATGGCACTACATTCTTCCGTCAATGCTACTGTCTCGTAGTCTCCCAATCTCCGTTTTCGTGAAAGAATATATTTCATGAATTTAACATAGCTGGGCATTTCTTCCAACGCTTCTGCGAATGGGATGTTGATATGCAGGTTTTTGAACACCTCTAGGAATCGAGCAAACTGCTTGTCCAGTTTGTTTTTCTGAACTCGCTATGGAAAAGGTGGAGGTGGAGTGATTCTTTCTGGTTCTTTTTCCTTTGCTTCTTTTTCCTCCATCTGTGGAACTGCATCTTTTGGAGGTTCTTCAATTGTTGCCTTGATTCCAATATCTTTGTTGATCTCAGTACTGCTTTTTAAAATAATGGCTTGACATTGCTCCTTCCCTCGGTTCCTTGGATTGGGTTCTGTGTTGCTGGGAAGATTACCTTGCGGTCTGTAACTCTGAGCATTGGCCAGTGTCCAATTTGATTCTTCAGTGCTTTGATGGAAGCAGATTAGCTTTGAAATATAGCATTATATGCTGCTTGTTGCTTTTTGAACATCTCTGCAATCCATTCTTTCATTTCTGGTTCTTTTTCAAACTCCTGGCTTTTGTTCTGTTGCTGGAATCCAGGTGGTGGAAAATTTTTTGCCCTGAATTGTTGCTCCATGAAAAATTGGGATGATTCCTCCACCATGGGTTGTAGGTGTTGGAATATGGATTGTTCCCATGTTTGTTGAAATTGTTGACAAAATTCACCGTCTCTTCAAGTTGGTTCGGCTCTGGTGCTCCTCCATATGGTGAACTTGTGGATCCAGTGGTAAGAGTCTCCATGAATTTGCATATCTGATCCAGCTTGGCGTTGACTGCTGTATTGGCTCCACTTTCATAAATTCCTGCAATTCTTTGGATCATGCTCCTTTATGTTGGCCACAAGGAATTGTTGTTGGCCATTTCTTCGATTAGGTCTTAGGCTTGATCTTCTCATTTCGCCATTAAAGCTCCTCCAGCAGCAGCATCGATTGTGGTTCTCATTATTCCAGAAAGTCCATTATAGAATGTTTGGACTTGAAGCCATTTTGGAATCTCATGGTGAGGACATTTCCGAAGTAAATCTTTGTACCTTTCCGAAGCTTCATAAAGAGTTTCTGAGTCTTGTTGTACAAAGGATGTGATGTCATTCCTCAGCTTTCCAGTTCTGGCTGGTGGAAAGTACTTTGCAAGAAATTTGGTGGCTAAAGTGTTCCAAGTTGTGATGGAACCTGCTGGTATTGAATGTAGCCAAGCTTTAGCTCTTTCCTTCAAGAAGTATGGAAAAACACGCAGTCTCATTGCTTATTCAGCTTCTCGGTTGTAATTGAAAGTGCCGTAAACTTCCAAGAAGTTGCTGATGTGGGCATTAGGATCTTCAGTTGCATTCCCCCCAAACTAAACTGACTGCTGAATCATCTGAATGCATGTGTTGATGTCACCCGCATTTGCTGGTAAAGAGGAAGTACAATACATGAAATGAGTCTGTCAACCACCGGAATGGTTCTGTCTCGAATGGGAATTGGTGGTGCAACCTCTAAAGGTTCAGGTTCCATGTTGACTAAGGCTTCTTGGCCTTCTCGCTTTTCCCTTCTCAACTGTCTGATGGTTCTTTCAATTTCTGGGTCAAGCGGTCGGAGTTCAAAGCTCCTGGTTCGTCTCATGAAGTTTCTGAGAACCTGAAACAAAAGAAAACAAAAACAATAAGTAAAAAGAAAATTAGATATAAGTAAATGTATCTAACCTTAAAACGAACAGTGAAAGATAAATAAGTCCCCGACAACGGCGCCAAAAACTTGACCGGTGCTTACACACGCGTATAACGCAAGCGCACGTATCGTTCAAGTAGTATAAAAAGTATCGATCCCACGAGGACTTAATACCTAAGCTATTAATTTTATGAGGTCAAATGATTACTAGTATCTAACAGGTTGATTGATTTATTTGAAATGGTGAAGATTTCAAATTTAAAAACAAGTAAATAAAATTGCACAAATGTAGGTTTAAGAAAATTCAATATTAAAAACTATCTAGGGTTGTGAATCTTTCTAATATCTTTTGAAAGATGAAGTGGTTATTTCATGTTTGTGTAATAAATCGGTTTACTAACCTGGAACACTAAATTATGCGAAAGCCTTTGTCGATGGTCAGACGCAAATACCCAGTTTAACCCAATTGAACCATATGTCTATGTCAACCAAATTATTTGGATTCATTAAGTTTAAGTTACAATTATGGCTACCCCCGCCCAACATGTATTTGTATATCCTGTAAAGAAATCTATTAAAGGGTTATCTATCCTCAAGGAAGATCGTGGGCAATTAAGTCTAAGGCTGAAACCTAAAATTCCTTTGTCAAGTTTATTTTAGATTTACCAGATCAATCTTATTAGTGGCCAATTAGCAAGACGCATTAAACTTAAGACTTAATAAGTAAACCTTTAAATTACCCAAACTATAAAATAACCTCTTATAAACTGGTAATATTAAAAGTCATCACAACCCCAGATAACTAACTTAGTTACAACACATAACTATGGCTAGTAAAAACTTGAAGGTAAAAGACATAAAGTAAAAATGCTGAAAAGTAATTGCGGTAAAGTAAAAACTGAAAAATAAAATGTTAAGGTAAAATGATCAACTTTTACTATTTACTATTTAGATATCTCCCTTAATATAATACATTAACTTGTGATTATTTTACCAACCGTCCATAAAGGCGGTAACCTGATAAGTCAAATTAAGTCCTACCAGCCATAAAGGCGAAACCAAAATAAACCTGCCATATAGGCGGTAAGAACATTTAATTACCAATCGACCAATCTGGCTGTATCCTTGATTAGTCAGGTTTAAACCAGATTAAAATGAATTACCAACCGACCAATATAGCGGTATCCTTATTAAGTGAAGATTTTAAATAGTGAATATATTATATTTAAGGGAGATTAATCTAAATAGCAATAGTAAAAGAATTACCTTTCACCCTAGCAGGGGGAAGTTACCTCCTCATTGTTGAATAGTAAAACTGTAAAAGTTAAAAAGGAATAAATTATTATTACTATTACAAAAGTAAATTACTATTACAGAACGTAATTAAAATTAATTACAAAACTGAATTTTAAAGAAACTAAGAAGAGAAATCCCTATTTACATCAGAGAATTCAGAGAGAATGATACATCTGAAACTGAAACCTCGAGCTCAATTTATAGGCGCGGATAGGCTCTGGGCGTCGCGACGCCAAAGGTTATAGCGTCGCGACGCCGGTCTCTTTTGGCGTGGCATGCTGAGGGCTTGACACGTAGCGATTCTGGATAAGGAGATAAGGCGACACGTGGTAAGGCGGCTGAGAGCTCAATTATTTTGCTGACGTGGCGAAATGGAGTGTTGGCACCGTAGGATTGCGATACGTGGCACGCTGTGATTGGTTGATGATGACGTGGCACTTTGTCTCGGTCAACTAGTGATGTGGATGATGACGTGGTGGTGACATAAAGTGACACGTGGCACACGTGGCAATGGTGATTGTCGGCACCGTAGGATGATGACACGTGGCACGGCACACGTTAGCAGATCGGCTATGATGTTGACACGTGGCACGGCGCACGTTAGCAAAGTCAAACTTCTCAGATTCTGACATGTGGACCCCGCGCACGTTAGTCGTCGCGACACCAAAGGCTTGCGCGTCGCGACGCGTAAAATTACCAAAATGCCCTTTTTCCAATTTTCACTGTTTTGGCACCAAATCACCACCAGAATGTCCTGAAACTTTATTTATCGACAAAATAACACAAAACACATTAAAATATTCACAAAACTCAAGAAACTATACAAAATATTATCTTAAATGAGTGGGAAATAGTGATATAATTAACACTCATCAGTTACAACATTTGAATTAATTCCTAAAATGTCATTATGGTCTTGTATTCCCAAAAAACACTAATATATCCAAAAATCGAAAAAATTTACAACCAATTCATTTATTAAAATAAATAAATACTTATCATATGAATTTATTTTATCTCATAAAATTATTTTTTTATACCAACTCTTATGACATATAAGAGTATTTGTGATTAAGTATTTATAACTGTAATTGTAAGTGAGAAATGTGGCTAATATTGTGTATGTGACTGATTTTGTGATTAAGAAAATATGATTGAGTATTTTTAACTATTATTGTAACTTAGAAATTGGACTAATAATTATATATGTGACTAACATTGTGATTAAGTTATATTTGTAAATGTGATTGTGTGACTGTGATTGTGACTCCTATTATATGATTGTGACCGTGTCTATGTGATTGTGTTGTGTGACTATGTGATTGTATGACTATAGCCGTGACTGTGACTATTGCGCCATAATGATTTTGAGGCTGATTTGATGTTGTAGAAATCTTAATTTGAAAGAGATTTCTTGACGAAAGTCATGAGTGTGGATACTAATTATATGTAGCATCTTACAAATTTTGATTTGGAGTTTGGATAAAGGAAATATGAACATTTGAAAAATATTTATCAGTAATTTAAAATTATAAAGGGTCATTTTTTTTTTTAACAATTTTCCATCGAAACATTGATATTTGTTATAAAGTTTATGATTTGTAAATTAATAATATGTAATTTTTATTTTTTGAAATATTTTATATTTTGGAAGGTATTCAACTTTTAAATTTAAAATAAACATACTTTACCATATATATTTCTATATTTTTATATGTATGTGGATTAAATATGAAGAATTAGAAGTCTTGATTTGGGCTAAAGGAATTCCCTTTATGGTCCATAGAAATATATCTGGACTAGTTTATTTTTGGGCTTAGCCACTGAGCCCAAATATTGGTCACGATTCGAAGAAGAAACTAGAAAACATAAACTAAAAAATGAATAAGGTCAAATTCGCCATGAGTCGGTCCTCTTGTTAGGTTATGTTCTATTAACAGTATTTCTTTTCATTGTAGCGATCGATTGATAATATTTTGTTAATAGTCCATAGAAATATATCTGGACTAGTTTATTTTTGGGCTTAGCCACTGAGCCCAAATATTGGTCACGATTCGAAGAAGAAACTAGAAAACATAAACTAAAAAATGAATAAGGTCAAATTCGCCATGAGTCGGTCCTCTTGTTAGGTTATGTTCTATTAACAGTATTTCTTTTCATTGTAGCGATCGATTGATAATATTTTGTTTGTCCACTTGAAGTTGTTTGCTGAATTGCTGCCAGTAACAAACCCTACAAGATAATTTCATCTCTTCAAACTCGAGAGAATGGTTAGTTTTTATTTTTTTTTTTAATTATTAAATCTAATTCATTCGCTTTATTTTCAGTTATTTTAGTTTTTCATTTCCGTTGCACTCGGAGCTGCTTTTCGTTTTAGCTACATTAATGTAACCCTAAATTTATTTTATTTCATAATAATGGTTGAATCTAGCAATTGTTTTTGCAGTTGCTTACTAATTGTTTATTTTTGGGGTATTTTCAGGCAACTCTTGCTGATTCTTTCCTCGCTGACCTGGAAGAGTTATCTGACAATGAAGCTGATATCAATGTAAGTATACTTTTTTCTTTTTCTTAATTTTCCGTGGCTTTTCTTTTGTCTCTGACCAGTATAATAATTGTATAGATTGATTTTAAGTTTTTTTGTTAATAACTTGTCAATTGGTTGTTTTTAGTCCAGTCGTCGACTCATATTTTGTTTTTTCTTTTGTTTTTTTTCCAAACAGGAGGAAGAAGGGGTTGATGCTACAAACATGGAAGAAGATGTTGATGGTGATATGGAAGATATAGAAGCTTTAAATTATGATGACCTGGACAATGTTTCGAAATTGCAGAAAACTCAGAGATACGCTGATATAATGCAGGTTGATTTTGTACTTCAATATCTTATATTTACTTCTCTTTCGTGTGGGAATTTATAAAATTTTGATATTCTTGTGCTTTTGCTTTTGCTTGAGGGCTTTGACGTGATGTCTCGTATTCTCTTCACATTTTATGTTGTTTGAGCGTGACATTCTCCTATAACTACTTTGTCAGTGTTCTAAAACGCGTTAGGCGCTAGTCGGGCGGCGACCCAGGGCCTAGGCAATTAGTCGGCAAACAGTTAAAAATTCGAATATTTTCCAACATCATAATTCATAAATAATCCAAATCATATAGATTCAATCAAAATGTAATAAAACATAAAACCATTAATCAAATTCAATCAACCATATAATGATATAAAACATCCTTTAACTAAGTTCATGTTCATCATCCTTTAACAAAGTTAAATATAACTAAATATCTAATTCTTCTTCATCCACTTCAAACTCATCATCTTTAGATTCTTCATCATAATCAAAATCTTCTCCATCAAGTTCTCTGTATTCAGCATTTCTAGTGCTTTTTCGAGGTTATAACATTTCATCTGTCCCTGTCCCTGATGCTTCTCCAACCATCCTCCAAGTAAGCCCCGAACCGGGCTCTACTTCATCATCATCACTAGAGTCACCACCCCCCATCCTTGTGCATTAGTAACATCTTTTGCTTGTAATACATCCAATTTCAAATCTTTCTCCCTTTTGTGCTTGTTCTTCAACTTGGCATTAAACGAAACAAAGACAAGATTGTTTAATGAATTCACATCTAGTCTATTCATTTTCTTCGTGTGAATCTACATGAATAATTTAAATAAATCAATTAATATTAATAATTATAAAATAAAATAATCAAATATTTAGCTAATGTTAAATATTTACCTCCTCAAAAGTGCTCCAATTTCGTTCACACCCGAATGAACTAGTGGTTAATGAAAGTATCATTTTTGCCATTTTTAGCAAGTTAGGTGTATGATGTCCATATGTACGCTACCATGAAACTACAAATTAATTAATTAACATAAATAGCTTGAATGAAATATAATAAATCTTATATATTTTGTAAAATTAAAGTTGTATATTCTTTATTTGGCTTATTCTCTTTTTCTAATGGTTTTATGGTGTTTGAATGGCAGAAAGTTGAAGCTGCACTTGTGAATGGCTCTGATATTTCAAGTCATGGAATGGTATTGGAAGACGATCCTGAATACCAACTGATTGTTGATTGTAATGCATTATCAGTTGACATTGAGAATGAAATTGTGATTATTCATAATTTCATTCGCGACAAGTACCGGTTGAAGTTTCCAGAGCTGGAATCACTTGTCCACCATCCTATTGACTATGCACGTGTGGTGAAGAAAATTGCAAATGAAACGGATTTAACCCTTGTTGATTTGGAGGGGCTCCTGCCCTCAGCCATTATCATGGTTGTTTCGGTCACGGCATCTACTACAAGTGGCAAACCACTTCCAGAAGATGTCCTTCAAAAGACAATTGATGCATGTGATCGAGCTCTTGCTCTTGATGCTTCAAAGAAAAAGGTCCTTGATTTTGTAGAAAGCAGGATGGGCTATATTGCGCCAAACCTTTCTGCAATTGTTGGCAGTGCTGTTGCAGCAAAACTCATGGGAACTGCTGGTGGTCTCTCAGCTTTAGCTAAGATGCCTGCTTGCAATGTGCAGCTTCTTGGAGCCAAGAAAAAGAATCTTGCTGGGTTTTCTACTGCAACATCTCAATTTCGTGTTGGTTATCTTGAGCAGACTGAGATATTTCAAAGTACACCTCCACCTCTGAGGATGCGTGCCTGCCGACTCTTGGCTGCGAAATCAACACTTGCTGCACGTGTTGATTCTACTAGAGGAGATCCTTCTGGGATTGCTGGAAGAGCATTCAGGGAAGAGATTCGCAAGAAGATTGAAAAGTGGCAAGAGCCTCCTCCTGCAAAGCAACCTAAACCGCTTCCAGTGCCTGATTCTGAGCCTAAAAAGAAGAGAGGTGGTCGTCGGTTAAGGAAGATGAAAGAAAGGTATCACACTCTCACCATTGTTTATGCTGATTTTTTTCTTTATTCAGAGTTTTTGTTTTGTTTGTTGACATTTTTCCTTTTTCTTTCCAGATATGCTGTAACAGATATGAGAAAGCTTGCTAACAGAATGCTATTTGGTGTACCTGAAGAAAGCTCCTTAGGTAAATTGTTCTCTCTTGCGCCCTATTAAGAAGCTGGTTTGATTTTAATGTCTTTGTTAACAATTTTTAGTACTCACTGAGTTTATTAACTTTCTTCATTAGAGAGGGTATTGATGAGTGCAGAAATAATTCTGCACTACTTGCTAATTTTATGTTTTATTGAAACAGGTGATGGATTGGGAGAGGGTTATGGAATGCTTGGTCAAGCTGGGAATGGTAAACTCCGTGTATCAGTTGGTCAGAGCAAACTTGCTGCAAAAGTTGCCAAGAAGTAGGTTTTTATTTTTTTATTTTTTTAATTTTATCGGTCACTTTTTGGGTTATAGCTTCAGTTCTTGTTCAAGCTGTTGTTTCGATTTGCTTTATCAGTTGCCTTGTTTACTGTTGATCAATTTTTGAACCTAGCCGTCAATTTCTGTCTCATGGGCAATGTTGTTTTCAGGTTCAAGGAGAAGCATTATGGTAGCAGTGGTGCTACTTCTGGACTGACATCAAGTCTAGCATTTACCCCTGTGCAGGTATTTTTTTTCCTTTTAAGCTTAACTTAACTTTTATCGATGCTAAATCATGCTGCGTACCAACTTCCAGGGCAGTAGTGCATGTTAAGTTATGGGTCAACGAAAAACCGTAAGCTATTAAGTTCTAACAGATCCTCGCACGGGATTTTATCATTTGGCTTTCCATGTGCATCAAAACCAAACTCGAATGTAGATGCCAATGCAGATACCATACAATTGCTAATATAATCATACAAGGGGATTGAAATGTAGAACCTCTTCGTCAAACTGTTTTTAGTACTATGTTAGGTTACAACTCTTGTTTCAATCTTACTTATCTGGTGTTGACCCAATTTCAGATAAGTGTACCATTACTCCATTAGAAGTCCCCTTTTCAGTGTTTGATCATTGTGATTTTTAATTTATTTTAGTTTTTTCTTAAAACTTGTGGGGTATGAGTCCCCTCTGATGTTTGTTAGAGTTGAAGGTTTTATTTGGTTTAGGAAGTTTTCTAGTATCATTTTGTTTAAGACTAAAACATAGCCTCATATTAGAAATAATATTCAAATCTGACTCGTCTCTATTTTATGCAAAATGATTCATACTTCCGTTCACACTTGTGCTTCGAATTATCTTAATTCTTGAAGCATTTTTAATTTGTATAAATGCCCAAATGACAACACTTGCTATTTTCTTTATTCAGGGAATTGAGCTCTCAAATCCGCAGGCTCATGTACACCAGCTTGGTGGTGGGACTCAAAGTACTTACTTCTCTGAGACGGGAACTTTTTCGAAGATCAAGAAGTCCTAATTTGATTAGATTGCTCGAGTTTCCAGTTTGATACATTGGTCTTTAGAATGATTGTATATATTATATAAACGCACTGCAAGATTTCTTTCCAATAGCTTTTGCTTAAATCTTGAGTTGATGCTCCAGTGGATTCTGAACAAATTACTGGGTTTTTAGTTTTACTGCACTCTGGTTTCATTATTAAAGAAGAGTTGAGACTGATATTAGAGGTACTTAAACTTCTTCACTCGAGGGCACTTAGGGGCAGTATTTTGGGTTATGATATGTTTATTTGTTTGATTTACATTAAAGAGTTTGGAAAAATTGATTCATTTAATAATGGATCAAATTATTTGGATTCGTTTATTAAACGAATTTAATACGAATTTGAATTCATAGATTCGTTTATTATTGTCCTTTTACTAGTTTTTATTATAATTGTAATTAAGTTTGAGAAGTTGAAGTCAATTATTACATAAAAAAATATTTATTTTGGTGGGTCACTTTTAGTAAATACATTAATAATTTATTTCATAAATATAAATAAATTAAGATAAATTATGTCATCGATTAAATACATATTCGTTTATTAAAAGAATCGAAAATGAATCTTTAATAATCGAACCCAATATGAATTCATATCATGATTAATTTAGGATTCGAAATAAATTTAATTTATCAATTCTTTTTTGTCCTCCCTAAAATTGTAGTCTTTTTGCATTTATCAAAGAGAGAGACATAATCAAAAGTAATAAAAAATAAAGTATCTATCCCATTAGTCTTAAATATGTTTTTATGTCAATTGCTAATCTTCATTTCTCCTATTTATATTATTTCTATGTTCGGTTAATCATAAATTGTTACTTAAACGATTAGATCTGATTGATTTTGATCACTTTAAATTGATACTGATTTTCGAATGATTTTTACCAATTAATTGGTCGATTTTTCAATTTCTAAAAAATCATTCGAGTTCATTTTTTAATTTATTTTTAGTTTTTCAATATTTTCTTCGAGTTTTAATTGATGATTGTGTGAAAATATAATGATTCCATTAGAAATGATGAAAAAGAGTAAGAAATAATAACATCAATACCCTTAATTTATTATATTTTCTTAAATAATGATAAAATTTTCTAATTGTATCAAAATATTCCATATTCAAATTGATTTAAATAAAGACTCTTAGATTGTTTAATCTTTTTTCTATGGGTGAACATCGGTTCCAATTCTACCAGGAACCGTCCGGTTCAAGAACCAGAATTGGTTCCTTTAGGGTCGATTCCGGTTCTAAAATATTATGAATCAATTTTTTTCGGTCCGGTTTCGGTTCTAGTATGGTGGAAACCAGAATTGAATTTTGGAACCGATTTCCAATTTATAATTGTTAGAAACTTCAAAAATTCAAGTTATTTACTTAAATAATGTACATTCACCACATGCTAATCCCAAATTAAATTTATATTGAACAAATGGAAAAAATTCAATTATAAATAATTTTAATTTTTTTAAATGAAATAACAATTTATTGAAAAAATGAAAAATAAGGTAACCTGAAACCGATTAGGAACCGATAAATAAGTACCCTCCGGTTAGGTTTCGCTTCCACTCGGAATCGAAATCGTTTTTACTCACCCCTATTTTTTCATTATAAATAAATGATTTTTAGTGGTTTTTTTTAGGATATTAAGAAATTAGTTTTGTATTTTTAATCATACAAAATGTCAACTTTGTTGGGGTAGGCGCAACAGAAGCCCACGATGGAAGGCGAAAATGATTTTTAAACATTTTAAAATTTTTTCCGAGCGAGTTAATTAATTTCAAATATTTTTAATTCACTCAAATAAGTTTAAATATATTATTTATTAAAATTTAATAACATAATATATTTCGAAACACGACGAATTATTTTACGAAAATATTTTTTGACAAATAATACGCGTAACAGGCAAATGGTCAAACCAGTTGATCAACAGTCGAGCCGGGGCAACCCGATCACTCGGGCAGTGTTCAGTCAGCCCTTGGGCTGCCCGAACAATACCTAGTTCACTGGGTTCACAGCCGGCACACGTTGAGCGTGTTTTGACGCGAATTTCACCGTTTTCTCGCGTTTTCATCCCGGAACAATTTCCAGAATTTATCCACCACCCAATACACATCCAAAATCATCCAAATAACATATTCTTACATGACAAATATTATGTTTTAAAGTTCAAAACCAGATCTGATACAAAATTAATTTTCTCCATTTTTTCATGCCAAAATTCAATTTATTCACAAAATTAATCCAATTAATTTACACAAAATTTATCACCAAAATACAAAGTTCAAAGAACAATTCTAGGCAACATTATAGTGGTAACATCACTCTAGAATGTCAATTTTAATTTTTGAGATTAATTCCCTAATTAATCTTATTACACATGCTAAATAAAGAAATTGTTAAGGTTTATAAAACTATCATCGCCAAGTTTTGTTTGAAATATATATATCCAAGATTCATATGTATAGTTAACATGTAATATCTAATATGTTAGGGTTGGTGCCCAGAGTGCCAATCCGAATCGTATTTATGTCGTATTCATGAATACGATCAATGCCCTTTTCCATAATATTACTTATTTAATGGTAGCACATCTTGTCTTTCATATACATACTCGATCTAATTGCGATTAGATATCTAATTATGATTAGATTGAAACTAAATCTGATTTAGTGATACATGTATATTAGACAAAGACCCTAGGATTTACAATGTAGTGCGCAGTTACAACGTAGTTTGTAATTGACATTGGGAAGCGCACTATAAGATGTATATCCTTAAATAAAGTTCCTGGTCAAGATTTACTAACACAAGTCGGTTAGTAAAATCCGCTGAGACCAGTACATGTCGTATATCGTGACTTGGTCCGATGGTTTATCCCAATGAACCATGAGTCTCATGAGACTCATATAGACATGTAGGTGTTTATTTGATAAACACTGAATGAATCACTGAAGATTTCCTAATAAATGGTACATCAACGTCAATAGGAATCTTCTCGAGTTGAGCGAGTGTAGTGGTCCTTCGACTTGAGATACCACAGTGGATATATGAGCTATCCTCCACACTTTGATGGCAGTCATGTCACCGATCTATTTAGATCAGACCTCTGCCTGTTCGTTGGGTGTGGACTGATGCTCATGATATTCAGTGCATATCAAGATAGAATCTGTTAGTCCTATGTACATGACATATGTATCATACACGTGTTTGCGATCTAGTAAATCCATGGCCGTGGATAACTTCGGAAACAAGTTCTGAATGTTATTTAGAGATCGTAAATTGAAAGTCGACTATATTATACCGTACGGATTTGACGTTCTTATCTATATCCCAGGTATAATATGGATAGCCTGTGACGGAAGGATTATACTATGCAATGACCTCGACTTGCATAGTTTAGCGAGATTATCATAGAGAGTCTTCATAATTCATGAGTGGGTGAATTATGGACACGAAATTGGATTTCATGACAGATAAACCTAAACTTAGAGAGTCTCACAATATGAAGTGTACTCGTTGAGCACTTGGGCAACGCGTTATGAATAATACAGATTATTCATAATACTTCATCGGATTAAATGAGTTAATTCGAATCGTTTAAACGGTTAAACGATAACACATGCATTAGGGGATTTTGGTCATTTAATAATTATTGTGTATTTGTATTTGATACATAATTTGATTAGATACACATTAATTAATTTTCAAATGATATTTTGAAACATGCCATTAATATATGTATTTTTTATTTAATGTAAATAAAATACATATATAATAATAATTTTATTAATTAATTATTTAAATATTTAAATGTTAAATATTTGAATAATTAATTGATAAACCTTTTCATAATTGTTATGAAAAATATTTAATTATTATTGGTGACACATGACATGATTTAATTAAACTTTAGGTGTGCAAATATGATTTGTTAACATAAAGTTTGATTTAATTAATTGAATTAATTTTTCAAAATGACAAAAATGCCCTCCTTGAGTCGGCAATGAGGATTATTTAAAGTTAAAAAATTTTCATTTCCCTTCTAACCATCCTCCATGGCCGAAACTTGTTCCCAAAACACTCTCAAATTTGGTTTGATGATTCAACAAAGAAAATCAAGAAAATCAAGAAAAAAGGCTTTAGGAAATTGGAGAATTATAGGTAATACTCAATATCCCTAAGCTTGAAAGCATGTTTCTTGTTCTTGATCTTCTAGATAGACTCTAGGGTTTCTTCTTTTCTTGTGAATTTGGGTGTTTTGGATTTGGAGGATGGAATTGGAAGCATATTGCATGCGTGAAGTAGATTTGGATGATATTATTGTAATTATTGTCCAATTTGATCATTTGATGATATGTTGCCATTCTAGAGTGTTATGAACACTTTTTAATGCCTATAATTGTTCTTGGGTGGTTCATGTGTGGTGACTTTGATTGGTGTTTTGATTAATTGGATTAATCTTGAAAAATTGGATTTAAAGCATGAAAATTGACATTTTTGCATTCTGGATCAGATCTGAAATAACAGTGAGTATGGTGATGAAAAATATGTCATTTGAATGTATTGGATGTGTTTTGGGTGTTGGAACAATTGCCGGAAATTGTTTCGGAGTTGAAATAAGCGAAAACGGCGTTACTGGGTGACTTTTGAGCCAACCGGGTGACGGCTGCCCAAACAATGAATTTGTCACTGTTTAGGAAGCCCATGAACTGCCCTAATACTATTGGGGCTGATCTGGGCAGCCCTCATGTGCATTGGGTGGTCGGTTCGGTCAAAAACGTGTTTTATGCCATTTTACGGAAAAATATTTTCGTAAAAGTTTTGCGATGTTTCTTAACTATTTATGTCGTTATTTGATATCGAATAAATATTTTTAGGTCAAATATGAATGAATTATTCATATTGGATATTGAATCATTCATTCGGTAATTTAAAAAGTTTTAAAATTACGATTTCGCCCGAAAAGCGCTTCTGCAACGTCCTTTGCCCAAAACCCCAACATAATATATATCCTATACATATTTACATGCTTGAGAATTAAAATCTTAAAAAAAAAAAACAAGAAATTATGAATT
The DNA here is from genome assembly GCA_019454045.1 of Zanthoxylum bungeanum. NCBI lineage: Eukaryota > Viridiplantae > Streptophyta > Magnoliopsida > Sapindales > Rutaceae > Zanthoxylum > Zanthoxylum bungeanum. The sequence continues at coordinate 275,773 of SKCR01033148.1, read as the reverse complement.
CTTGATTACCTTTATTCAAGCTCCAATTTCTTTATTTTTCTTCTCATTGGTATTGATCAATCTTAATAAACCCTAATCCCCTTTTTTTCTTCATTTTCTCAACACATGAGAAGTGTTTCAAAACTTGCAAAATTGAAAAACTTTCAATTTATATTAATGACACACATGACCGAAAATATTAGCCAATTTTTAATCAAAATTAACAAATTATTATGGCTAAAATTTTACCACCAATTTGATCTTATCCAAAATTGATATTTATTTTGATTTTTTGTTAACTAAATCCATGTGTTAAAAACACATGGTTTGGCCAATCAAATTATGCGAAATAAATAAGAATATTCCAAGAATAATTCTTATATAATAAGTCAATTAATCAATTAATTTTTTTAATCAACAAAAAGACAAAATAACTATATGAAAAATATTCCAAGAATATTCTTCCATTTTATCATTATTAATAATATAATAATAATAATAATAAAACAAGTGTCAAAAACCAATGGGTTAATAATGTGTATATATTCTAAATGATGTATCGTATACAAATACTCATTATTTAATATGCATGTGTAAATTATGAATAATCCAAATTATCCATAATTAATTGCCCAAGTGCTCAACGAGTACACTTTATATTGTGGGACTATCTAGGTTAAAGTTTATCTGTCACAGAAACCATTTCAATGTCCGTAATTTGTACACTCATAAATTACGACGACCACAGATAATCGAGTTGAACCATCCAAGTCAAGGTCATTGCAAATATATAATCCTTCTGTCATAGGTTATCCAAATTGTTCAGGAGAAATAGATTAAACATCAAATCTCTGCTATGAACAATTCACGTATCACGATATAATTATGATTTTTCAATAAATATTCGGAACTCGTTTCCGAATCATACCTCGGCCAATAATTTCAAAGAATCACAAATTGGACACATAAATCCCATACACGAGACTAACAGATACTATCTGGATATATCATATGATATCGTGAGTATCAGTCCATACCCGACGAACAGGCGGAGGTATGATTTTAAAAGATCGTTGACGTGACTGTCATCAAAGTACATATGATATCTCACATATCCACAGCGGTATCACAAGTCAAAGGAACTAATATGCTATTCGACTCGTAAAGATTCCTCTTGACGTTGGTGTACCATTTATCAGGAATCTTTGAATGAGTCGTTCAATATTTATCCAATAAATACTTACGTGTCTATATGAGTCTCCCAAGACTCATGTTTTACTAAGACAAACCATTAGAACAATTCTAATATATGACACGTATCGGTCTCATGGATTTACTAACTGACCAAGTATGTAAACCTTGATTAGGAACAATTAAATAATGAATTGTATTGTGATATGTTTCAGTAACAATTGCGGCGCTTTTGGAATTATGTCACAACTATTCATTCTAAGGTCTTTTACGCCTTTACCATATAATAAAATATATTGATGAAAATTACTTAATTTTATTCATATTAAAATAAAATATATATCGTATTTATAATAAATATAATAAAATTTGGCGCGCCGAGCACCAACTCCAACGTTTTCTCCCACTTGCTCTTATGCCAAATTTGATGGTATCTAATACTCATCGCCTCTACATGTCTATCATATAGTCTCGGAGGCAAGGCCTTCTTAAGCGGGTTTGCTATGTTGTCCTCTCCAGATATCTTGCATATGGCAACATTTCCTCGAGCGATGATCTCACGAATAATGTGGTATTTTCGTTCCACATGTTTCGATTTCCGATGTGATCTAGGTTCTTTTGCTGGTGGAACGACACCACTATTATCACAGAAAAACGGGATCGAATCCTCGATGCTTGGGATAACTCCCAATTCTGTGATAAATTTTCTAATCCATGCAGCCTCATTTGCAGCATCTGATGCCGCAATATATTCAGCCTCAGTGGTGGAATCAACTGTTGATCTTTGTTTGGAACATTTCAAACTAATTGCAGCATTTTTAAGAGTAAATACAAAACTTGAGGTAGACTTTCTATCTTCAGGATCTGACTGAAAGTCAGAATCTATATATCTTCTTATCTGTAAATTACCTTCTCCATAAATAACAAAACTTATCCTTAATACCTTTCAGATACTTTAGGATATGTTTAACGACAATCCAATGGTCGTTACCTGGATTTGACTGATATCTGTTAGTAACTCTTACTGCATAACTAATATCAGGTCTCGTACATAACATGGCAAATATGATGCTTCCTAAGCATGATGCATAAGGTTGACTAGACATTCTAGCCTTTTCATCTTCCGTCTGAGGACACATCTTCTTCAAAAGATGAATGCCATGTGAAAAGGTATATTAGCAACTTTACAATTGCTAAAGTTGTACCTTTCTAGGATCTTATCTATGTACGAAGATTGAGATAACCCAATCAGCTTCCTTTCTCTATCCCTATAGAGTTTTATACCAAGTATATAGGAAGCTTCACCCAAGTCTTTCATGGAGAAGTTTTTACAGAGGTATACGTTAACACCCTGCATCATTCCAAGATCATTTCCAATGATTATGATGTCGTCAACATAAAGCACTAAGAACACGATCATACTCCCATTAACCCTCTTATAAACACCATGTTCTTCTTCGTTTTTGAGAAAATCAGACAATCCGATTACCACATCAAAACAAATATTCCAACTCCGTGAAGCTTATTTAAGCCCATAAATGGACTTCTTAATTACATACTATGCCGAAATTTTGGCTGGAGACAAAACCCTCCGACTGTTCCATATAGATTTCTTCATCAAGAAATCCATTAAGAAAAGCCGTTTTGACATCCATTTTCCAAATATCATAATCATGGTAAGCGGCGATAACCAACAAAATCCTAATAGACTTTAGCATCGCTACTGGTGAAAAGGTTTAATCATAGTCCACATCTGGCCTTTGAGTGTAACCTTTAGCAACCAGTCGAGCCTTGAAGGTTTCAACCTTCCCATCAGGCCCACACTTCATTTTGTAAACCCATTTTACAACCTATGGGAACAATTCCCTCAGGAAGCGGAACGAAGTCCCATACTTGATTCTGATGTATAGAATCTATTTCAGAATTCATGGCTTCCTGCCATTTAGCGGAATCAATGTCTAACATTGCTTTTCTGTACGTATACGGATCAGTCTCCTCAATAAGGAGCACATCGAGACTCTTGTCTTGTATCAAGTACAATCGCTTATGAGGTCTCGATATCCTAGTAGACCTACGGAGAGTGGAACTAGAAGGTTCTGATTTTGTCTGAATCTGTGATTCCTCTATCGGTATGTCATCTATAGGTTGGAATTCATCAAGCTCAACCCTTATATTATTAACACCTTCTGCCAACAATTCTTCTTCAAAAAATCTGGCAAAACGAGCTACGAACACATTTCGATGCTCAGGTTCATAGAATTGATATCCTTTGGAGTTCGAAGGATATCCAACAAACCTAACTTTTCGCCCTCGAGGCAAAAGTTTATCCTACCGCGTCACCTTAATGTATGTAGGACAGCCCCAAACCCTAATATAATTAAGGTTTGGTTTCCTACCAACCCATATCTCATATGGAGTAGTGGGAACAGCTTTAGAAGGAACCCTATTCAGCAGATGTGCAACAGTCAGAAGAGCATACCCCCACAAAAAATAAGGCAGATCTGTAAAACTCAACCTAGATTAAACCATATCCAATTAAGTCTGATTTCTCCTTTCTGACAATCCATTGTGTTGTGGAGTACCTATAGGAGTAACATCTGATAAACGCTTTGATGATGAAAATGATTTCAAACATATGGATTTATGATTTTGGAGGCATAGGGGAAAAACCCAACTCAGATGTTACTTGATTCAGATATGGAATTGACGGATATGGAATTGACGGACATGGTATTAATGGGTATCGGTATTAATACCGGATATAGACGTGTGCACACGGGATACATGACTAAAGATGACATAACATATTATCTACCAAACCACCCAAACTCGAGGCTAAGGCCATCCCAAACCCGTGGTGGTTTAGTCAACTTAAACTATGGCTAGTTACTTCATATAAATTACGTGAGCTAAAACACAAACATTTACTAACTATGAGGTGTAAAACTTTTACTGACACACTAAGCTGAAACCTCGGACCTCTATACAATGTAAGATACCGACGCTTGATCTCATCCATTGGAATTGATGAGCGGAAAATATATCAATATTTACCACCTCTTTTACTTAATATTTTGTTTAGTTTCTCGGGTTTGATGAATATTTTAATATGTTTTAGTTTATTTTGCAGATAAAATAATATTGGGAGTCAATGGAATCATTTAGGATGAAATGTGGGTCAAATAAGGACAAAAATTGGACTTGACATATTAATTTTGGAGATTGGAAACTTGAAAGGGCGTTCTAACGAAGTGTAGTTTCGGAAATTCTAGTTTTGCGCAATTGTCGTATTTTGGGCATAACTTGTTATTCTGATATCAGATTTAGCTGACTCAAGTTCCATATTAAGGAAGACTCAAAGATCTAAAACTTTGAAGAACAAAATAATTTCGAATTCGGAAGATTTCATGACCGAAATTGATGAAATATCCAGAAGTGCGTTATGCATAATTATTAAAGTCATTTTCAAAGCAAACAAACAAACAAATAAATAAATAATAAAAATAGTCAAGCTCCCACCAAACATGATAGCAATTAATAATGGATTTGGTGGAGCAATTAGTAGAGTAATTAGTGGAGTAATTAGTGTTAGACAATTATGACCCATAGCGTCACTATTTGGGTCGATAATAAATCTAATTAGATTAGATATAGTTCTGTTAGCAGCTGAGCTAGGCGTTAGCACAGCCTAAAGAATTAATGGTCTCATCAACGATCCACATAAATACTTCGATATTCATCTGATTCGTTCGGATCATACATCGTGGCGATGTGATGGTCGAATAAATCGCATCAGATGATATTCATACAAATCCACTGACGAAAACCTTTTCACAGCAGTTTGAGCCAACCGTACATAGTTCAGGTGTCAGACACTCGAGTGACTGGCTATAGGCCAAGTGAGAGATTGTTGGACAATTATGACCCATAGCGTCACTATTTGTACAGATCATGGTGTTGTTGTACAAATTAACTATGTGACAAAGGAGATTGCACTCTTATCATTTGTGATTAGATCACCAAGATATATAAATGATAGGAGGTCCTTATGATTTGTTCCTGGATTGAGAATGATATGAGACAGTATCAGTCCACGAAGGATAAATCATTAAATATCCCTAGTCAGAGTATTATCAAGATTGGACATCGATAATACGTAAAAGACTAGTATTACACTTGTGCGCGTTGTGAGGGCATGACGACATAGTTCTCATATATTTGGGTATAGGATACTCACGCAAGTGTAATAGGAGGTTGTGTTTTACCGATGGTACGGGAAACAGCTTCGCTCTGGATAGACCCCCTCAGAATTCCATTGGTAGTATAACTATGTGTCTATGGAAGTCCGAAATCAGGGTAGGTGTATTTGGTCTTAATTTGAGACTTGCACCGCTAATACTTGCGACAATCAATATACTTTGGTTGTGGTCGTCCAGGACTTTAACTGGTTCTGTGTACACCAATGCTGGGTATATTGAGAATCGTAGTGTATTGGGTGTGATGTTTAGACGGAAGTATCACTCCAGTAATAGTGGAGATGATGGTCACATAGGATACGGAACTCGTTCTCTTAAATGCTCGAGCTATCGGGATATTATGACTAGGTCATGTATATCCGATTATAGAGACTAGTTGCCAGACATCCGATATGTGCTTTGTACGGTGCAGACACAATTCCAGCCCCAGGCCTAGCACGTGGACATCCGATACTGGATCGACATACACAATACCAAGTATACTACGCCTGATATAGATCACATATTCCTATAAGGATATTTCTGGAGAATTGGGTAGGCATGGCGCTTTGCTAGAAGCCAACCTTGTCTTGTAAATCGGTACAAACATTGTACTAGGTACTTACGTGTTCGGATAGTCCGACGACCGTATTTACTGCCAACATTTTCGGGGATCTCATGGGTCGCTTCCCGAAGATTCACCGATGATGTATGACTCGCACTTTATTAATCTAGGATTAATTTGATGAGAGAGAAAATTAATCTGGGATTAATTACAGAGATATTTTATCTGGGATAAAATATTAATTAAAGAGAGAGAACGATTAATTTGGAATTAATCGATAAAATAATATATTCGATATATTATACGAAATTGGATTTCGACGCGGAATTGAAATTAGATTTTAATTCGGGGGAACGAGTTAATTTAGAATTAATTCATTAGCGACTTGAATAGTGATTTCACTTGGCATAATCATTTAATTACGTCGCAATGGAAAATTCATTAATTTGGAATTAGCGAACCCGAGCCCGGGATTATTTGCGAGCGCATTCGCATTTCGAATTCGAGTGCGACACGCAAGTCAAATCAAGCGTCAAATCATTAGTCACATCAAGCGTCAAATCACATGTCACTTTGAGTGATGTGACAATTTGATTGATTGATTAAGTGATTGATGTGGTAGTTGAAAAGCATTAATTGTTCTTTTGCTTTTTGACTTTTTGGTTAATGGAAAAAGGGTTTTGGTATTTGATTTTGGAAAATCAAATATATATAAAACAATTTTTTCTTTCTTCTCTCTCTCCTTACTCACGGTTTCTAGGAAACCCATCTCTTTCCCTCCTCTTCTCTCACGGCTTGGAGCCAATTTCTTTCTTCTTTCATTTTCTGGTTCTGCCGAGAATCAAAGAGAAGAAGATGAGTATTTTGTTCAAAATACAAAGTGCTAGCACACACTTGAGTCATCCTAAGGTGATAGGGCAGCGTTTTCGTGAGCATGGAATCATTTTTGAAGCTTGAAGCTTGGAGCTTCAATGGAGGTCATCAATGGCCGAATTTTGGAGGAGCTAAAGGAGCCACAACCGAGCAGTCCACTGCCAAGGGGAGCTACTGCCGTGACCTTTGAGGGAGCTTGAAGGCTTGTGTTCTTCGCGTCGCAAGATCCGTTCATTGTGAGTATGTTTCCGCCATTCTCCTTTGTGTATTCACATGCGTTTTTTGTGCTTGATTTCATTCTTGGGACCTAATTAGAAACCAACAATGGTATCTTGAGCTTATATCAAGCATGAAATTTTTAGGGTTTAAAATTGGGCAAAATCGATTTTAGCATGAATTGGTTAAATTGTTTGATTAAATATGCTTGAATGAGGTTGAATTGAAGTTGTGCATGATCAATTTCAAGAAAATTGGTTTAGAACAATTTTCCCCAATTATGGAGGCTTGACCGAAAATGTAGAACCCTAAATGTCTTGGTAATTTTTTGTTTTTTGATCATTGGATGACTTAAAACAATTGGGTAATGTTGATTTGAGGTTTAATTGGATTGAATTTTGAATTGGACAATTTTCCCCAAATTAAAGGCTTGGCCGAAACTTGTTGAATTTTGAAATTCATGGTGTTTTTTTATTTTTATTCATTGGATGAGTTGAATTGATTTGGGAAATGATGATTGTGGATTCAATTGGATTGAAACCGAATCGGATTGAAAAACCCCTAATTGCCGAGAACGATTGAAGCATGAAAATGGGTTTGATTTTGATTAAATTGTGTTGGACACTATTTGATGTTAAAGTGCATGATTAATTAGGTTAATTGATGTTTTAGAAATGTTAATTGGGTGATTAATTGTGTATTACACTTAGGTTAATTAATTGTGGAATTTGGAATTTTATAAGTTAATTAATTGGGTTTAAATTGGATTTGGGCCTTAAAGGTTGTAATTGGGCTTTTGGGCTTGGTTGAACCACGTTAGGTTTAGGCCAATTTGGTTGGATCCAATTGGGCCCAAAACCACATCCATAAAGTCCAATTATGACTTAATGGACCTTAAGTTTAATTGGGCCTAATGGGCCTAAATTGATTTCTGGGCTTATGGGGTAACTCCCGGATTGGATTTTGGTTATTGGGTTCGACCCGAGTTGAACAAAAGTCCACGCCTTAAGAAATTAATTAAAAGCCCATTTGACTTTAATTAAATTGACGTTGGACGTTAATCAGGCTTTGAGACCCGTAACGATTGAATTTGGAATTTAAGTCGTAAAGGTTCGTTAATAAAGTGTAATATTTAATTTGGAATTAAATAGTGAATTAGTATTAAATACAAATTGAATTGGATTTAATTTTGTAGTTTAATTTAATTCAAGAATTCGTACTTTGAGTACTTATTCGCAAAACGAGTTTGACTCGAGCAAAATCAAATCGTTGTTTGAACATTGGATGATCACTAATTATCAGATTAATTAATTGGATTAGATTGATTGATAACATGCTTGTGTGAATACATGGTTGCGATGCATGAATAATGTATATCAGATGGATATTAGATGGGTGGGGCAATTTTAGATCACATATTCCTATAAGGATATTTCTGGAGAATTGGGTAGGCATGACGCTTTGCTAGAAGCCAACCTTGTCTTGTAAATCGGTACAAACATTGTACTAGGTACTTACGTGTTCGGATAGTCCGACGACCGTATTTACTGCCAACATTTTCGGGGATCTCATGGGTCGCTTCCCGAAGATTCACCGATGATGTATGACTCGCACTTTATTAATCTAGGATTAATTTGATGAGAGAGAAAATTAATCTGGGATTAATTACAGAGATATTTTATCTGGGATAAAATATTAATTAAAGAGAGAGAACGATTAATTTGGAATTAATCGATAAAATAATATATTCGATATATTATACGAAATTGGATTTCGACGCGGAATTGAAATTAGATTTTAATTCGGGCGAACGAGTTAATTTAGAATTAATTCGTTAGCGACGTGAATAGTGATTTCGCTAGGCATAATCATTTAATTACGTCGCAACGGAAAATTCGTTAATTTGGAATTAGCGAACCCGAGCCCGGGATTATTTGCGAGCGCATTCACATTTCGAATTCGAGTGCGACACGCAAGTCAAATCAAGCGTCAAATCATTAGTCACATCAAGCGTCAAATCACATGTCACTTTGAGTGATGTGACAATTTGATTGATTGATTAAGTGATTGATGTGGTAGTTGAAAAGCATTAATTGTTCTTTTGCTTTTTGACTTTTTGGTTAATGGAAAAAGGGTTTTGGTATTTGATTTTGGAAAATCAAATATATATAAAACAATTTTTTCTTTCTTCTCTCTCTCCTCACTCACGGTTTCTAGGAAACCCATCTCTTTCCCTCCTCTTCTCTCACGGCTTGGAGCCAATTTCTTTCTTCTTTCATTTTCTGGTTCTGCCGAGAATCAAAGAGAAGAAGATGAGTATTTTATTGCAAAATACAAATTGCTAGCACACACTTGAGTCATCCTAAGGTGATAGGGCAGCGTTTTCGTGAGCATGGAATCATTTTTGAAGCTTGAAGCTTGGAGCTTCAATGGAGGTCATCAATGGTCGAATCTTGGAGGAGCTAAAGGAGCCACAACCGAGCAGTCCACTGCCAAGGGGAGCTACTGCCGTGACCTTTGAGGGAGCTTGAAGGCTTGTGTTCTTCGCGTCGCAAGATCCGTTCATTGTGAGTATGTTTCCGCCATTCTCCTTTGTGTATTCACATCCGTTTTTTGTGCTTGATTTCATTCTTGGGACCTAATTAGAAACCAACAATGGTATCTTGAGCTTATATCAAGCATGAAATTTTACGGTTTAAAATTGGGCAAAATCATTTTAGCATGAATTGGTTAAATTGTTTGATTAAGTATGCTTGAATGAGGTTGAATTGAAGTTGTGCATGATCAATTTCAAGAAAATTGGTTTAGAACAATTTTCCCCAATTATGGAGGCTTGACCGAAAATGTAGAATCCTAAATGTCTTGGTAATTTTTGTTTTTTGATCATTGGATGACTTAAAACAATTGGGTAATGTTGATTTGAGGTTTAATTGGATTGAATTTTGAATTGGACAATTTTCCCCAAATTAAAGGCTTGGCCGAAACTTGTTGAATTTTGAAATTCATGGTGTTTTTGATTTTTATTCATTGGATGAGTTGAATTGATTTGGGAATGATGATTGTGGATTCAATTGGATTGAAACCGAATCGGATTGAAAAACCCCTAATTGCCGAGAAGGATTGAAGCATGAAAATGGGTTTGATTTTGATTAAATTGTGTTGGACACTATTTGATGTTAAAATGCATGATTAATTAGGTTAATTGATGTTTTAGAAATGTTAATTGGGTGATTAATTGTGTATTACACTTAGGTTAATTAATTGTGGAATTTGGAATTTTATAAGTTAATTAATTGGGTTTAAATTGGATTTGGGCCTTAAAGGTTGTAATTGGGCTTTTGGGCTTGGTTGTACCAAGTTAGGTTTAGGCCAATTTGGTTGGATCCAATTGGGCCCAAAACCACATCCATAAAGTCCAATTATGACTTAATGGACCTTAAGTTTAATTGGGCCTAATGGGCCTAAATTGATTTCTGGGCTTATGGGGTAACTCCCGGATTGGATTTTGGTTATTGGGTTCGACCCGAGTTGAACAAAAGTCCACGCCTTAAGAAATTAATTAAAAGCCCATTGGACTTTAATTAAATTGACGTTGGACGTTAATCAGGCTTTGAGACCCGTAACGATTGAATTTGGAATTTAAGTCGTAAAGGTTCGTTAATAAAGTGTAATATTTAATTTGGAATTAAATAGTGAATTAGTATTAAATACAAATTGAGTTGGATTTAATTTTGTAGTTTAATTTAATTCAAGAATTCGTACTTTGAGTACTTATTCGCAAAATGAGTTTGACTCGAGCAAAATCAAATCGTTGTTTGAACATTGGATGATCACTAATTATCAGATTAATTAATTGGATTAGATTGATTGATAACATGCTTGTGTGAATACATGGTTGCGATGCATGAATAATGTATATCAGATGGATATTAGATGGGTGGGGCAATTTTAGAAATTGTTATAATAAATTTGATTTATTAATTGGACCTGCGTGTCCAGCCTTATCACCTCCATATTCTTTGTATTCTCTTCTCACCTATTCCCCTCAATGTAAATGAGGTTTCTTTAGAAGTGTAGTGTAACAGGTAGAAGTAATACATATGCTAGCGGGAGAGAGAAAATGAGAGATTTGATCTAGGATCAATGTGTAAAGTATCCATCTGCATATCATTATTATTTTTCATATGCGCTTTATTATGTGTTTAGAATACATGTTTAAGGGTGTATGATGATGAGACCTTAACAAAGATAATAAATTGGTTGCCAATTTGCACGCGAAAAACCCTCGCTAAATATTAAGCTTTTTTCCTTCCATTGAGTGATTCTTACTCAAGATCTAAGACGACATTGGTTTGTTGGCCAAAGTCAAGGCCTTTGTCCGTCGAGGATGTGTTTGAATCACGAGAGCTTTGTTCCATATCGGTGTCTTGTCCAAGTTGTGGTTTGTTGGCCAAAGTCAAGACCACTTCTTGTCCATCGAAATTGATTACGAAGCTTTCCATGGTCAATGAGTCGCGCTTGACTGGGATCACTAAGTTTGTTGTGCCAAAGCCAAGGCTTAGTTGATTCAGAGGAAAAAGGTTAGTAATACATTGGATGTATTGGCATATATAAGATATATATTTCGGACTTGGATGTCCCCCTACCGGATCTAGGAATTGGATTGGATCCAATCGATCTTGAGATCTACCTAATTAATTATCATACAATTTGTTGGCCAAAGTCAAGATTGTGTGATATTTAACGGGATCCTAACCCACTAGGACACGGTTTCCCGAGTACTCGACAGAGGGTTTAGAGGCTCGCCGAAAATTAGTGGGAGGCGAGTATTAAATTTGCAATATTCGTTTAGTAACTTGCCATACGCGTTCAATCACAAATTATTTCGTCTTAAATTAAATGTTAGTTGGACTAATATTTAAATTGTTGTTTTAATAAACAGTTGGACTGTATTATAGTTGATTATATAATTGGATTATAGTTTTAATATATTTGAATTATTAATTTCAATTTATAGTTGATTTTATAGTTGGACTATAGTAATCAATATAATTGAGGTTAATTAATTTAAATTATATTTGATTGTATTGTTGGACTATAATAATCATTATAATATATAGTACCACAAATCTTTGATTAAATAGTTGGACTATTAGAATCAAGATATAATTGAAAGAATAGTGTTTAAAACATAATCATGGGTGAAAATGTTTTTAAACGGCTTTAATTTTCAAATTGGGAATAAATTTCAGGATGGTCCTGGAAACTAATAAGTTACTTTACTTGATAAAATAACGTATTAGGCCTAAGCCTGGAATTAAGCAAATAAGTGGAACATGATATTTGGAATATTCATGTAATGATAACTTTAGTGCTTAATCCATTATACTTGTCATAGACTCCTTAATTTCTTTATCAGAACTAAGGATTAGATCCCTAAAGTATGATAATAAAATTGAAGGATTTTCAAAGATTAGATCTTAGAAGTACTTTTAATTGCAATAGTAAACTCTTGGAGAGTTAATGGCTATACTCAAGGAGACAAAGCCAAAGTTTGCAATAATGCAAGTAGCGCAAGGCGCATCTTACTTCGATATTCTAAAAGGCCAAGGCTTGGCCAAAGGCTTCTGGAATGTGAAAATGGCAAAGGAAAAATCATTATAATCTTCTGGGAAGATAAAAGGACATATCCCAAGAAGGAATTGAAGACGAGCAAGGCTCTGACTTCAAATATGTTTGTCATAAATATGTTCACAACTAGTATTAAAATTGGATTTTAGATACTTAGTGTGGTACATAAATATGTACTGATGTTCAGAATCTGCTATGATCAGGATACTGACTTCTATTGAGATTAATCTGCGAATTGAAAACGGGACGAAAGTCGCTGTTTTAACAGTAGATACCTAAGTTTAGGAACTACCATTTGGGTATGTACATAAATTAGGAAACTGTTATAATGTAACTAGTTTGACTAGAAACATTATCTCTATATCAGTGTATAATCCGTTGCGGATATACCTTTATATTCTAGAACACTAAAGTGTTTTATTATATAAAGGATGATATTGAGATAAACACATTAGATGTGAACAGCAGAATTTATATTTAGAATATAAATAAATCTCACACGTATAACATGGCAAACAAATAGCTCAAACTGATTTGATCAGGTTGAAACTTGAATGTGGCATTATTGTCTAGGACACAATTAAACAAGACTCGTATATCCACACTTTTGAAGAGTGGGTACTAGGACTGATTTGATTACAATTAAATAAAGTCTACGAATCTAGTTTATTGGGCAAAGTTCCTAAAACACTATTTACTTGGTAAAAGTGCAAATGCCACCGATCTATCAGCCCATCGGTCATAGTGACATAAGTGGGCCCATGTCTAGCTAGGCTAGAGATGCATATGAATGTTTCGTGACCTTTACGGATGTGGCATCGCGTATGGTTATGTGTTTTATTTTGAAACACAAATCGGAAACTTCACACTTTCGACACGAAATAGACAACACATCGGCTAAAGTATTAAACTGTCACGGTGAGACCGTGATGGAAAAATTAAGCAATGAGTTTCTCGCATACATGAGAGATTATAGTATTCTTTCAATGAGGACTCCTCCCGGACATGTCAATTTGACGGTTGACGGTGTGTCCGAATTGAGAGACCGAATTTTGTTGGACATAAGAGGTTAATCATGAGTCGCTCTGAGCTACCATTTCCTTCAACGGATACGCTAAACAGTGCATAACTTATTTTGAATAAGGTTCCATAAATATCTGTTTGACAGATAACATATTAGATATGAACGGGAAAGAAACCGGATTTCACAGTCGTGATAATTTGGGTATGCTGGGCATATCTTTGGATGATACCAAACTAGAACCCAAATTGGATAAGTGCCAATTGTAGGTTTTCCTAGGGATACCATAAGTATAGTACTTATACAACTCACTAGAGAACAATGTAATTGTTGCTTACCATGCAGTTTTCCTAAGAGGAATACCGATATGCAGTGGTAAGTGGGAGGATAGTAAAACTCGATGAAAATCGGAGCAATACTATTCCAGGCGTCGAATCCTAATGGAACACAAATCGTTCATCAAGGATGAAACTATACCAATAATCTTCGAATACACAAGAACCACGTAGGTCGGAGAGAATCAGAAAACAACCTGGGGTATGGGTTTCTGATCTAACCTCATAAAGATGTCTATCTTATTGAGGAAAACCAACTGACTACGTATGAGGAAGTGATACAAGGTATCGACTCCCTATTATGGCAAAGTGCCATAAATTCCGATATGGATTCCATGTATACCAACTATGTTTAGACACTAGTTGATGTACCGCAAAGCATTGTGCCTATTGGTACTATATAAGTCTTCAAGGAAGACATACATGGATGTCAACATACCAACGTACTAAGCTAGGCTTGTAGCGAAAAGGTATAGTTATCAACATTGTGTTGATTGCGATGAAATCTTTTACCTGTTGCCACGGTAAATCCGTTTGGATAATGCTTGCTAATGCTGCATGTTTCATTAATGAAATTGGCAGCTGAATGCCAAAACCGCTTTCCTTAACGAAAACCTTTCGGAGGATGTTTACACATCCTGACGGTTTTGTCGAACCATAACAAGCAAACTAGGTTTGCAGGTTATTCGATCCATGTTTGGATTGAAGAAAGCATTAGGTTCTTGGAATTGTCGTTTTGATGTAATCATAATGGTGTATGATTTAATTCAAAATGAAAATAATTCTTGTGTATATAAGGAGGTTAGTGGGAGCGCACTGACAGTGAATGTCCTGAGAAATGATGATATATCATTTCTTGGAAATGATATTCCCATAATATAATCGGTGAAAGCTTGGCTTTCATGAAAACGACTATAAGTCGTGACAACGGTACTATAAAGATTGAATAACGGAATAGTGAGCTGGAAATCTTCCAAACAAGATACTGTTACCGAATAAACAACAAATGCGGGTTATTGCTGCAGCTGAGGCAGCAATATAAGCTATTTGGGTCGATAATAAATCTAATTAGATTAGATATAGTTCTATTAGCAGCTGAGCTAGGCGTCAGCACAGCCTAAAGAATTAATGGTCTCATCAACGATCCACATAAATACTTCGATATTCATCTGATTCGTTCGGATCATACATCGTGGCGATGTGATGATCGAATAAATCGCATCAGATGATATTCATACAAATCCGCTGACGAAAACCTTTTCACAGCAGTTTGAGCCAACCGTACATAGTTCGGGTGTCAGACACTCGAGTGACTGACTATAGGCCAAGTGAGAGATTGCTGGACAATTATGACCCATAGCGTCACTATTTCTACAGATCATGGTGTTGTTGTACAAATTAACTATGTGATAAAGGAGATTGCACTCTTATCATTTGTGATTAGATCACCAAGATATATAAATGATAGGAGGTCCTTATGTTTTGTTCCTGAATTGAGAATGATACGAGACAGTATCAGTCCACGAAGGATAAATCATTAAATATCCATAGTCAGAGTATTATCGAGATTGGACATCGATAATACGTAAAAGACTAGTATTACACTTGTGCGCGTTGTGAGGGCACGACGTCATAGTTCTCATATATTTGGGTATAGGATACTCACACAAGTGTAATAGGAGGTTGTGTTTTACCGATGGTACGTGAAACAGCTTCGCTCTGGATAGACCCCCTCGGAATTCCATTGGTAGTATGACTATGTGTCTATGGATGTCCGAAATCAGGGTAGGTGTATTTGGTCTTAACCTGAGACTTGCACCGCTAATACTTGCGACAATCAATATACTTTGGTTGCAGTCGTCCAGGGCTTTAACAGGTTATGTGTACGCCAATGCTGGGTATATTGAGAATCGTAGTGTGTTGGGTGTGATGTCAAGACGGAAGTGTCACTCCAGTCATATGGAGATGATGGTCACGTAGGATACGGTACTGGTTCTCTTAAGTACTACAGTCATCGGGATAAAATGACAAAGTCATGTTTATCCGATTATATAGACTAGTTACCAGACATCCGACATGTACTTCGTACGGGGCATACACAATTCCAGCCCCAGGCCTAGCACGTGATCATCCGATACTGGACAGAAATACGCAATACTACGTATACTACGCCTGATATAGATCATTTATTCCTGTAAGGATATTTTCGGAGAATTGGGTAGGCATGGCGCTTTGCTAGAGGCCAACCTTGTCTTGTAAATCGGTATAAACGTAGTACTTGGTACTTACGTGCTCGGATAGTCCGACAACCGAATTTACCGCCAACATATCCCGAATTTACCGCCAACATATCCGTGGATCTCATGACTCGCACTCTAAATTAATCTGAGATTAATTAGAAGAGAGAGAAAATTAATATGGGATTAATTGCGGAGATATTTTATATGGGATAAAATATCATTAAAAGAGAGAAAACGGTTAATTTGGAATTAATCGAGAAATTAATATATTTGATATATTAAACAAAATTGGATTTCGACCCGAAATTAAAATTAGATTTTAATTCGGGCGAACGAATTAATTTAGAATTAATTCGTTAGCGACATGAATAGTGATTTCGCTAGGTGTAATCATTTAATTACGTCGCAACAGAAAATTCGTTAATTTGGAATTAGCAAACCCGAGCTCGAGATTATTTTCGAGTGCATTCACATTTCGAATTCGAATGAGGCACGCAAGTTAAATCAAGCGTCAAATCGCTAGTCGCATCTAACGTCACTTCAAGCGTCAAATCACTTGTCATTTTGAGTGATGTGACTTGACAACTTGATGTGAGTTGATGGAAGTGGTTGGTGCCATTATGGCTTGACTTTTTGAAAGCCAAATTCACATGAAATGAATTTGAAATTCAAATGTGTGTATAAGATACACAAATTTGGAAACAAACCACGCAACTCTCTCTTTTCTCTCATCTCTCTCCATTCACGCCCAATGGGCCAAAAACCTTCTAGTTTGCTGTTAAAACCGTGAGCAGTGGGAAGCCAAGAGTGGGATTTTGTGGCAAAATCATAAGTACTAGCACACTTACGAGACATGCGAAGGTGATAGGGAAGTCCACCCATGAGCCGGGAATAAAATGATGAAGCTTGGAGCTTAGTTTCTTGTTGATTGAAGGCCAAAACAGTGAGCACTTCACTGCCACTGCCGTGAGCAGTTCATGGAGCAGAAATGGAGTTTTGTTCGTCAAAGCATCACTCAACCGATCGATGTGAGTATTCTGCAACTTCGTTGATTTGTATTCGCACTTATTTCATGCTTATTATTGATCTTGGGACCTTAATAGAAACCAAAAATGGCATCTAGAGCAAGGTTTGAGCATGAAAAAGTTTACGGCTTAAAATTTGGGTAAAATGGTTTCAAGCATGATTTGGTTGAATTGGATGATTGAGTATGCTTAAAACATTTGAATTGAAGTTTGATTGGATCAATTTCATGAAATTGGATTGGATCAATTTTGTGCCCAAAATTTGGTGTTGGCCGAATGCCTTAGCCCTATTTTGTCTTGGTGATTTTTATTTTTTGATCATTGGATGTGTTGGAAATCATTTGGGAATGTTGATTTATGTCGATTGTGGATTTAATTGGATTGAAACCAAATCGGATATAATTTCCCCACAAATGCCGAGACATGTAGCATGTAAAATTGGGTTTGATTTTAATCAAAATGTGTTGGACATGTGATGAAGATGATGAACATGATTAATTGGGATAATTGGTGTTTTGGAAATATTGAATTAGTTAATTAATTGTGTTATAAACTTTAGTTTAATTAAACATTAAATTTGGAATTTTTGTGTTTGGTTAAATGGGCTTAAAATTGGATTTGGGCTTGTTATGTTGTAAATGGGCTTATTGGGCTTTGTTGTACAAAGTTGGGTTTAGGCAAAATTGGTTGGATCCAATTAGGCCCAAAACCGCATCCATAAGGGCCAAATGTGACTTAATGGACCTTCAAAGTTTAATTGGGCCTAATGGGCCAAAATTGATTTATGGGCTTATGGGGTAACTCTCGGATTGGATTTTGGTTATTCGGTTTGACCCGAGTTGACCAAAAGTCCACGCCTTAAGAAATTAATTAAAAGCCCATTGGACTTTAATTAAATTAACGTTGGACGTTTATCGGGCTTTGAAACCCGTTGCGATTAAATTTGGAATTTAAGTCATAAAAGTTCATTATTAAAGTGTAGTATTTAATTTGGAATTAAATATGCGAATTAGAATTGAATGCATATTAAATTGGATTTAATGATGTAGTTTAATTTAATTCAAGAATTCATACTTTGAGTACTTATTCGCAAAAACGAGTTTGACTCGAACAAAATCAAATCGTTGTTTGAACATTGGATGATCACTAATTATCAGAATAATTAATTTGATTAGATTGATTGATAACATGCTTGTGTGAATACATGGTTGCGATACATGAATAATGTATATCGGATGGATATTAGATGGGTGGGACAATTTTAGAAATTATTGTAAAAAATTTGATTTATTAATTGGACCTGCGTGTCCAGCCTTATTACCTCATATTCTTTGTATTCTGTTCTCACCAATTCCCCTCAAAGTAAATGAGGTTTCTTTAGAAGTGTAGTGTAACGGGTAGAAGTAATACATGTGCTAGCGGGAGAGAGAAAATGGAGAGATTTGATCTAGGATCAATGTGTAAAGTATCCATTCGCATATCATTATTATTTTATTATACGCGCTTTATTATGTGTTTAGAATGCATGTTTAAGGGTGTATGATGATGAGACTTTAACAAAGATAATAAATTGGTTGCCAATTTGCACTTGAAAAACCCTCGCAAAATATTAAGCGTCTTTCCTTCCATTGAGTGATTCTCACTCAAGATCCGAGACTGGCATTGGCTTGTTGGCCAAAGTCAAGGCCTTTGTCCATCGAAGATGTGTTTTAATCACGAAGGCTTTGTTACATATTGGTGTCTTGTCCAAGTTGTGGTTTGTTGGCCAAAGTCAAGACCACTTCTTGTCCATCGACATTGATTACGAAGCTTTCCATGGTCAATGGGTCTCGCTTGACTGGGATCACTAAGTTTGTTGTGCCAAAGCCAAGGCTTAGTTGATTCAGAGGAAAAAGGTTAGGTAATACATTGTATGTATTGGCATATATAAGATATATGTTTCGGACTTAGATGTCCCCCTACCGGATCTAGGAATTGGATTGGATCCAATTGATCTTAGAGATCTACCTAGTTAGTTATCATACAATTTGTTGGCCAAAGTCAAGATTGTGTGATATTTAACGGGATCCTAGCCCACTAGGAAACACGGTTTCCTGAGTACTCGACAGAGGGTTAGAGGCTCGCCGAAAAATAGTGGAAGGCAAGAATTGAATTTGCAATATTCGTTTAATTACTTGCCATACGTGCTCAAACAAATATCAGTCATCAAATAAATTAAATGTTAGTTGGACTAATATTTAAAACGTTGTTTTAATTAATAGTTGGACTATATTCAAACATTTCATTTATAGTTGGTTATATAATTGGATTATAGTAATCAATATATTTGATTTAATTATAGTTGATTAAATAGTTGGACTATTATAATCATTATAATAAATAGTACCCAAATCATTGATTAAATAGTTGGACTATTAAAATCAAGATAAATTGAAAGATTGACATTTAAAACATAATCCTATGGAAAATGTATTTAAATGGTCTAATTTTCAAATTGGGAATAAATTTCAGGATGGTCCTGGAAAATAATAAGTTACTTTATTTGATAAAATAACATATTATGTCTAATCCCGGAGTTAAGCAAATAGTAGAACATAATCTTTGGAAGATTTATGTGATGATAACTTAAGTGCTTAATCCATTAAGCTTGTCGCAGTAGACTCCTTAATTTCTGAATCAGAACTAAGGATTAGATCCTTAAAGTATGATACTGAAATTGAAGGATTTTCATAGATCTATAATTAGATCTTAGAAGTACTAAAATTGCAATAATAACTCTTGGAGAGTTAATGACTATTCTCAAGGAGACAAAGTCAAAGTTTGCAATTAGGCAAGTAGCGCAAGGCGCACCTTACTTCGATATTCTAAAAGGCCATGGCTTGGCCAAAGGCTTCAGGAATATGGAAAATGGGCAAAGGCAAAATCATTATAGTCTTCTGGGAAGAAAAAAGGACATATCCCAAAATGTCTGCCTAAATTATGGCAAACGGGATCGCGGAAGCGTGACTGTCTTTTGGACAAAGCAGACATGAAGGAATTGAAGAACGAGTAAGGTTCTGACTTCAAATATGTTTGTCAAGATTATGTTCACTACTAGTATTAAAATTAGATTTTAAATACTTAGTGTGGTACATAAAATATATGTATTGATGTTCAGAATCTGTTTTGAACAGGATACTGACCTCAATTGAGATTTAATCTGCGGATTGGAAACGGGACGAAAGTCGCTGTTTTAACCGTAGATACCTAACTTTAGGAACTACCCTCGGGTGCGTACCTAAATTTGGAAACTGTTATAATATAACTAGTTTGACTAGATACATTATCTCCATATCAGTGTTTAACCCGCTGTGCGTGAACCTTTACATTCTAGAACACTAAAGTGTTTCATTATATAAAGATGATATTGAGATAAACACATTAGATGTGAATAACAGAATTTATATTTTGAATATAAATAAATCTCAAATATATAACATGACAAACAAATAGCTCAAACTGATTTGATTAGAAGAAACTGATGTGGCATTGTTGTCTGGGACATAACTAAAACAAGAATCGTATATCCACACTTTTGAAGAGTGGGTACTTGGACTGATTTGATTCTATTCAAATAAAGTCTACGAATCTAGTTTATTGGGTAAAGTGCCTAAAACACTATTTACTTAGTAAAAGTGTAAATGCCACCGATCTGTCAGCCCTAGTTCATAGTGAAGCAAGTGGGCCCGTATCTAGCTAGGCTAGATGTGGATATGAATATTTCGTGACCTTTACGGATGTGGCATCGCGTTATGGTTATGTGTTTCTTTTGAAGAACACAAATCAGAAACTTTTAAAGTTTCGACACAAAATAGACAAACAGATCGGCTATAGTATTATACCGTCACGGTAAGATCGTAATGGAAAATACTTAAGCAATAAGTTTCTAAAATACTTGGAAGAGTAAAGTATTCTTTCAAATGAGGACTCCTCCTGGAACACATCAATTTGACGGTGTGTCCGAATCGAGTAACCGAATTTTGTTAGACATGATAAGGTTAATCATGAGTCGCTCTGAGCTACCATTTCCTTCAACGGATAAGCATTAACAGAGCAGAACTTATTTTGAATAAGGTTCCATAATAATCTGTTTGACAGACTTTATATTAGATATGAACAGGAAAGAAACGGGGTTTCTCATTCCTGATAATTTGGGTATGCTAGGCATATGTTTGGATGATACCAAACTAAAACCCAAATTGGATAAGTGCCAATTGTAGGTTATCCTAGAGATAACAAAGTATAGTACTTATACATCTCACTAGAGAACAATATAATTGTTGCTCACCATGCGGTTTTCCTAAGAGGAATACCGATATGCAGTGGTAAGTGGGAGGATAGTAAAACTCGATGAAAATCGGAGTAATACTGTTCAAGGCACCGAATCTTAATGGAACATGAATAGTTCATCAAGGATGAAACTATTACCATTAATCTTCGAATACACAAGAACCACGTATGTTAGAGAGAGTCAGAAAACAACCTGGCGTATGGGTTTCTGATCTCACCTCATAAAGATGTTTATCTTGTTGAGGTATACTAACTGACTACGTATGAGGAAGTGATACAATGTATCGACTCCCTCTTATGGAAAAGTGCCATGAATCCGAAATGGATTCCATGTATATCAACTATGTTTGGATACTAGTTGATGTACCACAATGCATTATGCATATTGGTACTTATAAGTCTTCAAGGAAGACGTACATGGATGGCAACATACCAACGTACTAAGCTAGGCTTGTAGCAGAAAGGTATCGTTATCAACATTGTGTTGATTACGATTCAACCTTTTACTTGTTGCCACGGTAAATCCATTTGGATAATGCTTGCTAACGCTGCATGTTTCATTTATGAAATATGGCAGCTGAATGGGAAATCGCTTTCCTGAAAAGGAAACCTTTCGGAGGATGTTTATAACATCCTGTCGATTTTATCATACCAAAACTAGCAAACAAGGTTTGCAGGTTATTCGATCCATGTTTGGATTGAAGCAAGCATTAGGTTCTTGGAATTGTCGTTTTGATGTGATCATAATAGTTTATGATTTAATTCAAAACGAAATGATTCTTGTGTATATAAGTGGGTTAATGGGAGCGCACTGACAGTGGCAGTCCTATAAGTAATGATAATATGTCATTTCTTGGAAATGACATTCCCAAAATAACAATCGGTGAAAGCTTGGCTTTCATGCAAACTCTCCGAGAAATCGTACATTGAAAAATGTACGCGACCTGGTGTCTCATACGCTTTGAGCATATGGATTCACAAACAGGCCAATCCAAGTGATAGTCATTGGATTGATGTTAAGAACATCCGTTAGTATCTTAGAGAACTAAGGATGTTGTCTTAATCTGTGGAGAAGGAGAACTTGAAGCGACTGGGATCACTACTGCAAGTTTCCTAAACCGATAAAATGACTATAAGTCGCAAACGGTACTACACAGATTGAATAACGGAATAGTGAGCTGGAAATCTTCCAAGCAAGATACTGTTACCGAATAAACAACAAATGCGGGTTATTGCTGCAGCTGAGGCAGCAATAGAAGCCTTCTGGGTCGATACAAAATCTAATTAGATTAGATATAGTTCTGTTAGCAGCTGAGCTAGGCATCAGCACAGGCTAAAGAATTAATGGTCTCATCAACGATCCAGATACATACTTCGATATTCATCTGATTCGTTCGGATCATACATCGTGGCGATGTGATGATCGTATAAATCGCATCAGACGATAATCATGCAAATCCGCTGACGAAAACCTTTTCTCAGCAGTTTGAGCCAACCGTACATAGTTCGGGTGTAAGACACTCGAGTGACTGGCTATAGGCCAAGTGGGAGATTGTTGGACAATTATGACCCATAGCGTCACTATTTGTACAGATCATGGTGTTGTTGTACAAATTAACTATGTGACAAAGAAGATTGCACTCTTATCATTTGTGATTAGATCACCTAGATATATAAATGATAGGAGGTCCCTATGATTTGTTCCTGGACTGAGAATGATATGAGACAGTATCAGTCCACGAAGGATAAATAATTGAATATCCCTAGTCAGAGTATTATCGAGATTGGACATCGATAAATACGTAAAAGACTAGTATTACACTTGTGCGCGTTGTGAGGGCATAACAACATAGTTCTCATATATTTGGGTATAGGATACTCATGCAAGTGTAATAGGAGGTTGTGTTTTACCGATGGTACGGGAAACAGCTTCGCTCTGGATAGACCCCCTCGGAATTCCATTGGTAGTATGACTATGTGTCTATGGAAGTCCGAAATCAGGGTAGGTGTATTTGGTCTTAACCTGAGACTTGCACCGCTAATACTTGCGACAATCAATATACTTTGGTTGCAGTCGTCCAGGGCTTTAACAAGTTCGGTGTACGCCAATGCTGTGGATATTGAGAATCGTAGTGTGTTGGGTGTGATGTCCAGACGGAAGTGTCACTCCAGTCATATGGAGATGATGGTCACGTAGGATACGGTACTGGTTCTCTTAAGTACTGCAGTCATCGGGATAAAATGACAAGGTCATGTTTATCTGATTATAGAGACTAGTTACCAGACATCCGACATGTGCTTTGTACGGGGAAGACACAATTCCAGCCCCAGGCCTAGCACGTGATCATCTGATACTGGACAAAAATACGCAATACTACGTATACTACGCCTGATATAGATCCTTTATTCCTGTAAGGATTTTTCCGGGGAATTGGGTAGGCATGGCGCTTTACAGACACAACTCTCTCTTTTCTCTCATCTCTCTCCATTCACGCCCAATGGGCCGAAAACCTTTATGTTTGCTGTTAAAACCGTGAGCAGTGGGAAGCCAAGAGTGGGATTTTGTGGCAAAATCATAAGTGCTAGTACACTTATGAGACATGCGAAGGTGATAGGGAAGTCCACCCATGAGCCGGGAATCAAATGACGAAGCTTGGAGCTTGGTTTCTTGTTGATTGAAGGCTGAAACAGTGAGCACTTCACTGCCACTGCCGTGAGCATTCAAAGCGTCGCTCAACCGATCGATGTGAGTATTCCGCAACTTCGTTGATTTGTATTCACACTTATTTCATGCTTATTATTGATCTTGGGACCTTAATAGAAACCAACAGTAACTAAGTTAGTTATCTGGGGTTGTGATGAATTCTAATATCACCGGTGTATAAGGGGTTATTTTATAGTTTGGGTAATTTAAAGGTTTACTTATTAAGTCTTAAGCTTAATGCTTTTTGTTGTCTGATCACCAATAAGATTGATGTGGTAAATCTAAAATAAACTTGACAAAGGAATTTTAGGTTTCAGCATTAGACTTAATAGCCCACGATCTTCCTTGAGGATAGATAACCCTTTAATAGAATTCCTTACAGGATAGACATATACCTGTCGGGCGGGGGTAGCCATAATTGGAACTTAAACTTAATAAATCCAGATAATTTGGTTGACATAGACATATGGTTCAATTGGGTTAAACTGGGTATTTGCGTCTGACCATCGACATAGGCTTTTGCATAATTTAGTGTTCCAGGTTAGTAAACCAATTTATTACACAACCATGAAATAACCACTCCATCTTTTAAAAGATATTAGAAAGATTCACAACCCTAGATAGTTTTTAATATTGAATTTTCTTAAACCTATTTTTGTGAAATTTTATTTACTTGTTTTTAAATTTAGAATCATCACCATTTCAAATCAATCAATCAACATGTTAGATACTAGTAATCATTTGACCTTATAAAATTAATAGATTTGGTATTAAGTCCTCGTGGGATCGATACTTTTTATACTACTTGAACGATACGTACGCTTGCGTTATACGTGTGTGTTTACGCCGGTCACTAATGCCCTGATGTGCGTAAAAGTAAGTCTCGAATCAAAAAACAAATAAGTAAATATCAACTTGAAAAAAAAAAGTCCACTCACTATAACTAGGATCCAGGAGCGTTACACATCACCGTCCCCCTGGTCATGGGTCTGTATCTGTCAATGTGCACTGTCTCCCTCTGGGTATGCAAAATGCATATGCATCATCATAAGAACCATATGATCATGTAAGTCATGCAATGAAATATATCACTTCAGTCATATATTTGGGTATAGGATACTCATGCAAGTGTAGTAGGAGGTTGTGTTTTACCGATGGTACGGAAAACAGCTTCGCTCTGGATAGATCCCACAGAATTCCATTGGTAGTATTACTATGTGTCTATGGAAGTCCGAATCAGGGTAGGTGTATTTGGTCTTAACCTGAGACTTGCACCGCTAATACTTGCGACAATAAATGTACTTTGGTTTTGGTCATCCAGGGCTTTAATAGGTTCTTTGTACGCCTCTTCTTGGTATATTGAGAATCGTAGTGTATTGGGTGTGATGTCGAGATGGAAGTATCACTCTAGTAATAGTGGAGATGATGATCACGTAGGATACAGAACTCGTTCTCTTATATGCTGTAGCTATCGGGATATTATGACTAGGTCATGTTTATCCGATTATAGAGACTAGTTACCAGAGATCCGATATGTGCTTCGTACGGGGCAGACACATTTCCAGCCCCAGGCCTTGCACGTGACATCCGATACTGGATCAAGATACGCAATACTACGTATACTACGCCTGATATAGATCACATATTCCTGTAAGGATATTTCTAGAGAATTGGGTAGGCATGGCGCTTTGCTAAAACCCAACCTTGTCTTGTAAATCGGTATAAACGTAGTACTAGGTACTTACGTGTTCGGATAGTCCGACGACCGGATTTACTGCAAACATATCCGGGGATCTCATGGGTCGCTTCCCAAAGATTCACCGATGACGTATGACTCGCACTTTATTAATCTGGGATTAATTAGATGAGAGAGAAATTAATCTGGGATTAATTACAGAGATATTTTATCAGGGATAAAATATTAATTTAAAGAGAGATAACGATTAATTTGGAATTAATCGATAAAATAATATATTTGATATATTAAACGAAATTGGATTTCGACGCGGAATTGAAATTAGATTTTAATTCGGGCGAACGAGTTAATTCAGAATTAATTCGTTAGCGACGTGAATAGTGATTTTGCTAGGCATAATTATTTAATTGCGTCGCAACGGAAAATTCGTTAATTTGGAATTAGCGAACCCGAGCCCGAGAGTGTTTGCGAGCGCACTCGCATTTCGAATTCAAGTGCGGCTCGCAAGTCACATCAAGCGTCAAATCACTAGTCACATTAAGCGTCAAATCACTTGTCACTTTGAGTGATGTGATGTGTTGTGATGTGACAACTTGTCACTTGATTGAGTGATGTGAATAGTAGATGTGAGTTATTGGAAAAGCTTTTGAAATCTTGAAAGACATTTACCTTTTGTTTATTATTTGGTATTTGACTTTTTGATTAAGTGTATTAGATACACATTTTACCACCAACAAACACAACCTTCTCTCCTCTCTTTCTTCTTCCATCTCTCTTGGCCTAGGGCCTCTTTCTTCTTCTCTTCACTGGTTTCACCATGAATCACCATTGGAGAAGCAAGTGATGATTTTGTTGCAAAATCAAGAGTGCTAGCACACAATGGAGACATACAAATGTGATAGGGAAACCCACTTGTGAGCTTGGAATCACCAATTGAAGCTTGGAGCTTAGACCGAAAATTGAGGAGCCAAAAAATACAACTGCCGTGACCACCTTGGAGGGAGAAAAGAGTTTTTGTTCTTCACCGCATCGCCTCAACCGATCGATGTAAGTATTCCACAACTTCTTCGTGTATTCGCATGTTTGTTTCATCGCTTTAATCGATCATCAGGACATAGAAAATCCAACAAGCACATGGTAACATGAACCATTTGCCTCACACAGAGTTACACGGGATATCAGAGCCATGGCCTTTTTTAGCATGGGGAATTGACATGATCAGAGAGATTCGACCGAATGTATTGAATGGACATCGTTTCATAGTAGTAGCAGTAGACTACTTTTCGAAGTGGGTGGAAGCCTAGTCATTTCGTAACGTCACAGCAAAGCAGATGGCGAAGTTCATAGCCCGGAACATCATTTGTCGATATGGAATGCCACATCATGTAGTGACAGATAACGGAGTTCAGTTTCAATGGGAAATGAAGGCAATGCTACATAGATATTGGATAGGACATCACAAGTCGTCACCTTACAGACCACAGACAAATGGGGCAGTCGAGGCAGCCAATAAGACAATAAAAAAGATATTAGCCAAGATTACAGAAAACTGCAAAGATTGGGCCAATAAGTTGCCATACGTCCTGTGGGGGTACAGAACATCAGTGAGAACAGCAACATTAGCCACGCCTTACTCTTTAGTCTATGGAATGGAAGTAGTACTACCCGTGGAAGTTGAGATACAGTCTATGAGGGTTCTAGCAGAAGTAGAGTTACCTGAACAGGAATGGGCCTCACAGAGATTTGAGCAGTTAGCACTGCTGGATGAAAGCAAATGAAGTCTTTACATCACATGCAGATATATCAGAAGAGACTAGCCCGATCATTCAACAAGAAGGTGCGTCCTACTAAGATCAGAAATGGTGATTTGGTACTTAAGCAGTCAAGGCCGTCGACGAAAGACCCAAGAGGAAAGTTCAAACCCAAATGGGAAGGACCCTACATAGTGCAGAAAGTAATGGGAAATGAGGCAGTGAGACTGTCAGACTTGGAAGGGATTGAGTTTAACGAGTCGATCAACGTAGATAGATTGAAGCAGTATTTTGCCTGAGGAATAGTAGACCAAGTAGTCACCAGGGGAATCGGTAGGAGACCTAACCCAACGAGATAGGAAACCCATTCCTGCATGCATACATACACGTAACATATTTTGCATTCCTTTTTTGTGTTTGTTTTGTATTCACAGGTTTCAAAGAAGGAAAAGCGGCAAAATACAAGCAAGCTGAAAGCAACAAAGCAGTATCAACAGTTTTTAAAAATGGATCTCTATGGTTGAGGCCAACATCAGCAACATTATCATTTTTTGGGATGAGTCCCGGGGGCGAGGCCCACATCAGTATCAGTATCAGTTTTAGGGATGAGTCCCAGGGTTGAGACCCACGTCATCAGTATCAGTATTTCTGGATATGGCACTCCGGTCATGGAGACACATCATCATCAATATCAGTTTTTCCTGGTATGGTACTCCGGGTATGGAGATATTACAGCGACGCCTCGGGTATGGGGTTTAGCATGCCAGGTACGGCACTCCGGGTATGGAGATATTACAGCGACGCCTTGGGTATGGGGTTTAGCATGCCAGGTATGGTACTTCGAGTATGAAGATATTACAGCGACGCCTCGTGTATGAGGTTTAGCATGCCAGGTACGGCACTCCGGGTATGGAGATATTTCAGCGACGCCTCGGGTATGGGGTTTAGCATGCCAAGTACGACACTCTGGGTATGGAGATATTACAGCGACGCCTTGGGTATGGGGTTTAGCAAGCCAGGTATGACACTTCGGGTATGGAGATATTACAGCGACGCCTCAGGTATGGGGTTTAGCATGCCATGTACGGCACTCCGGGTATGGAGATATAACAACGACGCCTCGGGTATGAGGTTTAGCATGCCGGGTACGGCACTCCTGGTATGGAGATATTATAGCGACACCTCGGGTATAGGGTTTAGCATGCCAGGTACGGCACTCTGGGTATGGAGATATTACAGCGACGCCTCGGGTATGGGGTTTAGCATGCCAGGTACGGCACTCTAGGTATGGAGACACTATTGCGACACTCTGGGTATGGAGACGCAACCGCGACGCCTCGGGTATGAGATTTAGCATGCCGGGTAAGGCGCTCCGGGTATGGAGATGTTACTGCGACACTGTGGGATGCAACCGTGACACATCGGGTATGAGGTTTAGCACGCCGGGTATGGCACAACCAAATCAACTCAGTTAAAAGCAATAGGCAAGTCAAGTGGCAGCTGGCGAGCCAGGTAA
The DNA here is from genome assembly GCA_019454045.1 of Zanthoxylum bungeanum. Lineage (NCBI taxonomy): Eukaryota > Viridiplantae > Streptophyta > Magnoliopsida > Sapindales > Rutaceae > Zanthoxylum > Zanthoxylum bungeanum. The sequence continues at coordinate 246,466 of SKCR01033148.1, read as the reverse complement.
TTAAAAATTCATTGCATAACTTTGATAGGATTGTCACTGTTACAGACTGGACAAGTCCCATCAAAGTGGGGGTGGTTGTAGGCACTGTATTTTTGTATATAAGTCCTGTTGATGAGTCTCGTACGGAGGCATTACTCCTTAGGTTACGGAAGTCGCGGGAAACGAATGTCAAAAGGGGAAATTCAGAATAAGTATGTCATCAGATTCAATTCACATGTTCACTGCTTTCACGTTCGTGTTGCATTCGTGAGCACGTTTGAACGTCAAGCAGATTGCGGGTGTTCGTGTAGCGTTCGAATAGGCATTCGAACGGTGTCGGTACTTCTTGTTTTGCTGCTAGCCTCACGCCCAAGCCCAATTAGCCCATCCAAAAAAATAATTAAAATATTTAAAATACATGTCACAAATTAAATTAAATTAAATTAATCAAATCAAATCCCTTCCTAATCTAATCAAATCCCTTCATAATATAATCAAATCCCTTCCATAATCAAACACCAATTGAGATATTCACTCCCTAAATTAAACACATCTTTTCATTTCATAAACCAATCAAAACACTTCCCTTTTTTTGAGGATTCCCTTCCATACCTAGAAACCCTAGCAAACCATTATAAAAAAAAGCCTAAACCAAACTTTCACACCCTAACTCATTCTCACAAAAACAAAAAAGAAAAAACCTAGCATTCACGCCTAAGGCAAAAAAGCAAGAAGCAAATAATTCTCCCTTCTCCTCCTCCCTAGCAACCGAAACCATAGCCCCCATAAACACCCTCACCACCGAAAATAATAAAACAACAAACGTCATCACCGAAACAGTCACTAAATTACCCACTATAAACACAGAAAATCACAGCCTATAATAGTCCCTGCAACCACCGAAAATCACCTCTAAAACTGCACAGCAGTGACCGAGAAAACCCCTACAAACTACCAAAATTACCGCATAAAACAACATCCCTAATCCTCCTTAAAAATGCAAAAACAGTCCCTCATTTACCGTGAAACAGTGACCAGAAAATACATGTGTTTGTTCACTTCAGATGCCATTTTGGCAATTTCGTTCGAACGCGTTTTCAAACGCTACATGAACGTATGCATTCTACCTCATTCCGTTCGAACGCATTTACGAACGCTACACGAATGTATGCATTCTGTCTTATTTCCGTTCGAACGCGTCTCAGAACAATACTCGAACACACATGCATTTTATTGTATCATGCATCAGGTCTCATCCTGTTCGAACGCGTTATCAAACGCTATACGAACACATACATTTTGTTTATCGTTCGAACACGTTATCAAACGCTACTCGAACGCTTGCATTCTGTTTACCATTCGAACGCGTTTACGAACGCTACTCGAATGCGCATGCATTTTATTATATCATGCATCAGGTATCATCCCATTCGAACACGTTATCAAATGCTATATGAACGCATACATTTTGTTTATCGTTCGAACGCATTATCAAATGCTACTCGAACGCTTGTATTTTGTTTTCCGTTCGAACATGTTTACGAATGCTACACGAACGCACACACACTGGACAGATTCCTTCATCATGTTTCATGCATGTTTGTTCCCTTAGTCATTCTCTTCCCCGTCATATGCTTAGTTAACTCTCTCTAATATTTATGCCTTTACCGTTGTTGTTTATTTATATTTTCCGCATTTATTTATTCGATATGCTCATGAGATTGTATGCTCGCTTTTATTATTAATGCCTTTATAGTTGTTATTAGTTACATTATTGCATTTTATTGTTTAATACGTTCATGAATTATGTACTTTACCTTAATTTCTTTCATTTACGATTATGGGTGTGCAAACTTGCATGTTGCTTAAATTATCTGGTATGTGTTGCATGAGATTTGGTTGTACTATTGCATAAATCCTTTCACTACAAGTGGCATAAGTAAGGGACAATTCCGAACCCAACAGTTTGAGGTCTTCCCTTGCGAGGGGTGAGTACGGCCTTAAATCATTTTCCCGGTTCACACCGGGTGGCGACTCCATTTTTAGTTCTCCGGTTTAGTTCCCATGTGGGCTATTCCGTACTCCCAACCGGGCCGCGAGCCCGGGACAGTATCGCCGATTTCTGTGTCCTACACCATTGCAAAACATTCTGGAAGTATAGATATTCGATGTGTGGAGTACTGATTTCATGGGACCCATTGTTCCATCATTCGAAAACCTGTACATCCTGGTTGCTGTAGACTACGTCTCCAAATGGGTTGAAGCAATTGCACTACCATCCAATGATTCAAAAGTGGTGATCAAATTCCTGAAAAAGAATATTTTCACTCGGTTCGGAACACCTCAGGTAATTATCAGTGATTGTGGCTCACATTTCTGTAACAAATACTTTGATGCACTCCTATCCAAATACGGAGTTACTCACAAGGTTGCCACTGCTTACCATCCATAGTCAAACGGACATGTTGAAATTTCAAACAGGGAAATCAAAAGAATCTTGGAGAGAACTGTTGGATCAACAAAGAAAGATTGGTCTACAAAACTAGATGATGCATTATGGGCCTACCGAACAGCTTACAAGACACCCATTGGTATGTCCCCATATCGATTGGTGTTTGGAAAAGCTTGCCATCTGCCAGTTGAGCTTGAACATAAGGCATACTGGGCACTGAAGAAGTTGAATCTTGATTCACAAGCTGCTGGAGAGAAACGACTTCACCAACTCAACGAATTGGAGGAATTTCACTTATAGGCTTATGAGAATGCCAGATTGTACAAAGAAAAGACCAATAAATGGCATGACCGAAAAATAGTGCACAGACAGTTGGAACCAAGGCAGCAGGTGTTGTTGTATAACTCAAGGTTGAAACTTTTCCCTGGAAAGTTGAAATCAAGGTGGTCAGGTCCATTTGTGATCACTCAGGTTTTACCATATATAGCTGTTGAGTTACTGGATCCCAACACCAACAAAACATTCAAGGTTAACAGTCAGCGTGTCAAGCACTATTGGGGAGAATCATTTGAGCGATAAAAAAAAGTGTAACACTTTCAGATCCAGCCTAACAATCAAGAAGTCACGTCTAGCTGATGACTTTAAACTTAGCGCTAGCAGGGAGGCAACCCATGCAATTTGTGTATATATTGTGATTTGGTGTGATTTAATTTGGTGTGTTTAGTTTTTGCAGATTAAGACATTTCAGGATGGAAGAAGTTCTCGCAAAACTTCACAAGCAATTTCCTTCTCTCCCTCAAAAGTCTCTGATGAAAGTCTACAAAGCTCGCTTGGAACTGATGAGATTACTAACGATCCATGGTGTTCCTAATGATATTCGTTGGGTAATTGAAGCACGGGTCCGATTGGCAGGTGAGTCTTCTAAATCTTTTATTTCACATCTGCCTGGTTTTGGAATAAGCACCTATGCAAAGAATCGTAGAGCTAAGCAAATGGGTGTTTGTTACAAATGTGCACGCTGGAATTGCAATACTCGTTGTCGTTCTTTAGGAATGGTGTCTGATAATCACGAAGATAAAATTAAATTCATTAGGGATGGCTTGAGTAAGGAGTCTGTAGATAATATATCTTCGACTCTTGAGACGCATTCCAGTGGATATTTTCATATAGCCATTCGCAAATTACATAGACAATTTCAAAAAGAAAGACAACAGTTAAGTCTCAGAAATCTGACTCAAAAAGACCCTGTTTGCCAATTTATATGAAAATTGGATGGGAAGCTTGTCCCTGACGCATAGACGTCAATCAAGTCGCTAATTTTCTTGTACATATTATATCTCTTTGTCTTTTCCTAATAATTGTAATTTATTTTGTTGTTTTCTTTATTTTCTCCGACAGGATCCAGACCTTTTTGACTATCACGATTTATTTTACTATTAACTAATAATTGTCATTTGGCAGGTACTAGTGCTATTATTTTACTCACCCTTTTCATGTGTTATAAATTCAACTCATCATTGCACTTTTGAAGACATCTAGAGTAAAACATGGAAGCCACTTCAAGAAGACGAGTTGAAAACATCTGTGTGTGTTTTCTGGTACTAGTGTTGGTGTTAAGCCACAATACGTAGAAGTAGCACATGAATTGGGTCGAGTCTTAGCTGCAAGGAATATGCACTTAGTATATGGCGGAGGCAATCTTGGACTTATGGGGATCGTTTCAAAGGCTGTACAGGAAGAAGGCAGTCAAGTTTTGGGAATCATCCCAAAACCCTTGGCAGAGGCAAATCTTATTGGACCATCAAACAGAGAAGAACAAATCGTGCCAGGTATGTCTGAATGACTGGTAGAAATGATTAACCGTGCTGATGCTTTTATTGCTTTGCTAGGTGGCTTGGGTACATTAGAGGAAATTTTTACATTGTAATCTTGGGCAAACTTGAACGTACACCAGAAACCGCTTGGATTGTACAACGTTGAAGGATTTTATGATTTTCTTTGTGTGTTTCTTGATGATGCTCGGAGAAATGGGTTCGTGTCAAAACCTTTAAAAGAACTCCTCTTCACTGCCAGAACTGCTCCGGATCTAATTGACCAAATCTTAGCCTATGAACCCCAAATTGACCCTATCCTTTCAAAGATAAATTGGTCCGAAGACGATCATGGTAAGAGGCGTCGGATTAATCTGGATCTTAACCCTTAACTTTTCGTGTAGCATTTCAGTTAACCAGATACTATCTTCTAAACTCTTCTTCTACTATTTAAGACATTGGGGACAATGTCTCATTTAGGTTTGGGGGAGGAAATTAGTTGATCAGTATCTTGTTTTTAGTTGTGTGTTGTTTTTATTATTAGTCCAAATGTTTTCGAAAAATACATAAAAAATTGAAAAATTTTCAAAAATTACAAAAATATTTTGTGTTTTTGTGTTTTTATTTTGACTAAAAAGGTGAAATTGGTAAGAGATAGATGTGTAAGGAATTTCCACTCCTGAGACGTATCTCAAACCATTTTTGAAACAAGTTAGTTTTTGTTTATTTCAATTTAAATTATTTAATTTGTAAATTCTCCATAAAACTGACTAAAATGGATCTTCATATTCTCAATTAGCAGATATTATCAACATGCATTGTAACATACGGACATGAGCTAAAATTGAAAAGTTTGTAATATTCAGTGCTCTAGTTTAATTGGAGAAAGCATCTCAAAAAGTGATGGAGTAAAAAAAAAAACATATGAGATCCGAGTTATTAAGTCTGTAAGGGTGTTTTAACACCTAGTGCCCTAAAGCCAACTGGTTTGGGAGTCACTGACCCAAAGCTCGCTACATGGATCAAAGATGCTGCAAAAATATATATATCTGAAGTCTGAGTAATTAAGCCCGTAGGGGTGTCTTAACACCTGGTGCCCTAAAGCCAACTAGTTTGGGAGCCACCGACCCAACACTCGCTACATAGATGAAAGATATTGTATATATATAAATCAAAAATCAAAGAAAAAATCAGAAAAATCAGAAAAATTATTCCGTTGCTACAAAAAGGTGTGAATTCTGATAAAACTTTAGGACAAAAATATTACTCTCTTATCGACTGCACTTGTGACTGTTGTCGATAAAAATGAATTGATTAATATTTTGTCGGATGTGCATATGGAAAATGGTAAATATAACCGGAGAATTTACTTATTCAGTAATTTAGAAAGAAAGAAAACAACTAGTAACTTGGAGTATAAGTTTCATCTGATTAGTCCCTAACTTATTTATTCTCTTTTCGCTTGTCTTTTCGCTTTTGTGTGCATTAGTTTCACTACCTTTTTACTTTTGTAAAATGTTTGTGGGTATCATTGCTGTAAACCCTCACGAGACTACAACTCGTCCACTAGGGACACATAGGGGTTTAAAGGCTTGTTGCATACGCTAAATGCAACTGTGATCCCTACGAAAGTGGCTTAGTTAATTTTTATTTTAAAGATGTTTATATTATTTTATTCTATGTTTTGCTCGAGGACTAGCAAAATGTTAGGTTTTGGGGTGTGATGAGTGGTAATTATATCACTAATTCCCACTCATTTAACCTAATATTTTGTATAGTTTCTTGAGTTTCTTGAGTTTTGTGAATATTTTGATGTGTTTTGTGTTATTTTGTAGATAAATAAAGTTTTAGGACATTCTGGAGGTGATTTGGGACCAAAATAGTGAAAATTGAAAAAAATGGCATTTTGGTAATTTTGGCGCGTCGCGACGCCTAATATGCACCAAGACTTGCTAACGTGCGCCGGGTCCACAAGTCAAAATCTGAGAAGTTTGACTTTGCTAATGTGCGCCATGCCACGTGTCACCATCACAGCTGATCTGCTAACGTGCGCAGTGCCACGTGTCACCATTACAGCTGATCTGCTAACGTGCGCAGTGCCACGTGTCATCATCCTACGGTGCCGAAAGTCGCCATCGCCACATGTCTGCCACGTCATCATCCACATCACCAGTTGACCGACTCAATGTGCCACATCATCGCCACGTCATTATCAACCAATCACAGCGTGCCACGTGTCATCATTCTATTGTGACGACAGTCACTTTCGCCACGTGTCGCCACGTCAGCTCAATTATTGACTCACTTATCCAAATTGACACGTGGTAGATAAGAATATGAAATCAGCCAATCATGAGCTGCCACGTGTCACAATCATTGAGCTCTCAGACGCCTAGCCACGTGTCACTTTATCACCTTATCCAGAATCCCACGCGACGAACCAGAAGCTGCCACGTCGACAATCACGCGCGTCGCGACACAGACACCCTATTAACGCCTATAAATAGAGCTCAAAAATTCAGTTGTAGATGTAGCTTCCTCTCTGAATTCTCTGATGTAAATAGGGAGTTTTCTATCCAGTTTCTTTTAAATTTTAGTTTTGTAATTAATTTTAATTACGTTCTGTAATAATAGTAATTTTCTTTTTTACTTTTACAGTCGGTTGGTAATTCATTTTAATATGGTTTAAACCTGACTAAGCAAGGATACCGCCAGATTGGTCGATTGGTAATTAAATTTTCTTACCGCCTATATGGCAGGTTTATTTTTGTACCGCCTTTATGGCTGGTTGGACTAAATTTGACTTAATCAGGTTACCATCTATATGGCTGGTTGGTAAAATAATCACAAGTTAATATATTATATTAAGGGAGATATCTAAATAGTAAATAGTAAAAGTTGATCCTTTTACCCCTAGCATTTTATTTTATTGTAATTTACTTTTCAGCTTTTACTTTACCGCAATTACTTTTCAGAATTTTTACTTTATATATTTTACTTTTAAGTTTTTACTAGCCCTAGTTATGTGTCGTAACTAAGTTAGTTATCTGGGGTTGTGATGAATTCTAATATCACAAGTTTATAAAGGGTTATTGTTGGGTTTCTAAGTTATCCCAAGATCAAATTAAGCATATGAAACGTGTGAATACATCAAAGTTAAAGTTGCGGAATACTCACTTTGATCGGATTTGCGATGTGATGAACACAAAACTTTTCCTCCTCCATGGAAGCTCTCGGCCATGCCCAAATTTTGTGCTCCAAGTTTCGGTCAACCCTCGATTGTGTGCTCCAAGCTCCAAGCTTTGTTAATGGATTCCATGCTCAAGGGTTTGTTTCCTTATCACCTTTGAATGACCCTTTATGTGCTAGCATTGGAGAAAATTGTAACAAAATTCCCCTATTCTTCAACTTGTTGCTCTCGGCATTTAGGGAAAATTAGAGAGAAAAATGGCCTTTGGCCGAATGGGTTAGAGGAGAGAAGAATGAGAAGTTGTAATGTGTGTTTGGTTTTTTGATTTCCAAAAACAAATACCAAAAAACTCACTTTTCCAAAAAGGTACCAGACTTTAAAGTCTTCAACTACTCCCATCAATCACAAGTGACAAACATATCATCACTCAAAGTTGATGTGACTTGCATCACTTGAATGACTAATGATGTGACACGTGATGTGACTTGTGGGCCCCACTTGATTCGAAATGCGAATGGGCCCGCAAACACTCCCGGGCTCGGGTTCTCTATTTCCGAATTAAAAAATTTTCCGTTGCGACATAATTAAATCAAATTTAATTAAATAATTATGCCTAGCAAAATTACTATTCACGTTGCTAGCGAATTAATTCTAAATTAACTTGTTCGCCCGAATTAAAATCTAATTTTAATTCCGCATCGATATCTAATTTCGTTTAATATATCTAATATATTATCTTATCGATTAATTCCAAATTAATCGTTCCCTCTCTTTAAATAATATTTTATCGCTGATAAAATATCTCTGTAATTAATCCTAGATAAATTTTCTCTCTCTATTAATTAATCCCAGATTAATAATGTGCGAGTCATACGTCATCGGAGAATCTTCGGGAAGCGACCCATGAGATCCCCATATATGCTGGCAGTAAATCCGGTCGTCGGACTATCCGAACACGTACGTACCTAGTACTACGTTTTTACCGATTTACAAGACATGGTTGGCTTCTAGCAAAGCGCCGTGTCTACCCAATTCTCCAGAAATATTCTTAAAGGAATATGTAATCTGTATCAGGCGTAGTATACGTCGTATTGCGTATTGCGATCCAGTATCGGATGTCACGTGCTAGGTCTGGGGCTGGAATTGTGTCTGCCCGTACGAAGCACATGTCGGATCTCTGGTAACTAGTCTCTATAATCGGATAATCATGACCTAGTCATATTATCCTACGTGACCATCATCTCCACTATGACTGGAGTGACACTTTCATCTTGACATCACACCCAATACACTACGATTCTCAATAACCCAGAAGAGCCGTATACAGAACCTATTAAAGCCCTGGATGACCAAAACCAAAGTATATTGATTGTCGCAAGTATTAGCGGTGTAAGTCTTAGGTTAAGACCAAATACACCTACCCTGATTTGGACTTCCATAGACACATAGTCATACTACCAATGGAATTTTGATGGGTCTATCCAGAGCGAAGCTGTTTCCGTACCATCGGTAAACACAACCTCATATTACACTTGCATGAGTATCCAATACCCAAATATATGAGAACTATGCTGTTATGCTCCCATAACGCGCACAAGTGCAATACTAGTCTATTCCGCATTATCGATGTCCGATCTCGATAATACTCCGACTAGGGATGTTTTAATGGTTAAACCTTCATGGATTGATACTGTCTCATATCTTATCAATCCGGAACTAATCATATTGACTTTTATCATTTATATATCCCGGTAATCTAATTACAAATGATAAAAGAGCAATTTCATTTGTCACATAGTTAATTTGTACAACAACACCATGTTCTGTACAAATAGTGATGCTATGGGTCATAATTGTCCAACAATCTCCCACTTGGCCTATAGCCAATCACTCAAGTGTCTTACACTTGAACTATGTACGGTTCGCTCAAACTTCTGCTGAGAAATAGCTTTCGTCAGCGGATTTACAAAGTTATCATCTGATGCGATTTATTCGATCATCACATCGCCACGATGTATGATCCGAACGAATCAGATGAACAGTTGAAGTATATACTCAGATCGTTGATGAGACCATTAATTCTTTAGCCTGTGTTATAGCCTAGCTAAGCTGCTAACAGAACTACTCCTAATCTAATTAGGATTATTAAGATCCAAAGTGCTTCTATTGCTGCCTCAGCTGCAGCAATATTCCGCTTGTGTTGTTTATTCGGTAACAATATCTTGCTTGGAAGATTTCCAGCTCACTATTCCGTTTTTCAAACTATATAGTACCTCTTTATTCGACTTATAGTCATTTTTATCGGTTAGGAAACTTGCAGCAGTGAACCCAGTCACTTCAAGTTCTCATTCTTCATAGTTAAGAACACATTCTTAGTTCCTATAAGATACTTAAAGATGTTCTTAACATCAATCCAGTGACTATCACTTGGATTGGCCTGATTGTGACTCCATATGCTCAAAGTATATGAGACACCAGGTCGCGTACATTTATTTCAATGTACGAGTTCTCGGAGAGTGTCAACAACTTTCAGATCTATCCCAGTAGATCCTTGTTCCTAGAATAAAGGTTGTTTCTCCCAAGAATTCTACGGAGAATTTTTCATGAAAGCCAAGCTTTCACCGATTGTATTATGGGAATGTCATTTCCAAGAAATGATATATCATCATTTTATAGGACCATCACTGTCAGTACGCTCCCACTAACCTCCTTATATACACAAGAATCATTTCCATTTTGAATTAAATCATACACCATTATGATTACATCAAAACGATAGTTCCAAGAACGTAATGTTTGCTTCAATCTATAAGTGGATCGAATAACCTACCAACCTTGTTTGATTGTTTTGGTACGACAAAACCATCAGGATGTTGTAAACATCCTCCAAAAGGTTTCCTTTTAAGGAAAGCGGTTTTGACGTTTAGCTCTCATATTTCATGAATGAAACATGCAGCATCAGCAAGCATTATCCAAATGGATTTAACCATGGCAACAGGTAAAAGGTTACGTCGTAATCGACACAATGTTGATAACGATACCTTTTCGCTATAAGCCTAGCTTAGTACGTTGTATGTTGCCATCCATGTATGTCTTCCTTGAAGACTAATATTGTACCAATAGGCACAATACCTTAGGTACATCAACTAGTGTCCAAACTTAGTTGGTATACATGGAATCCATTTTGGATTTCATGACATTCTGCCATGATAGGGAGTCGATACCTTGTATCACTTCCTCATACGTAGTCGGTTCGTATTCCTCAATAAGATTGACATCTTCATGAGGTGAGATCAGAAACCCATACCCCCCAGATTGTTTTCTGACTCTCTCCGACTTACGCGGTTCTTGTGTATTCGAAGATTATGGTATAGTTTCATCCCTGATGAACTGTTTGTGTTCCGTTAAGGAATAGGTGCCTTGAATAGTATTACTCTGATTTTCATCGAGTTTTACTTTCCTTTCACTTACTACTGCATATAGATATTCCTCTTAGGAAAACCGTTTGGCGAGCAACAATTACAATGTTCTCGTGTGAGTTGTATAAGTACTATAATTTGGTTACCCTAGGATAACCTGCAAATTAGGCACTTATCTGATTTGCGTTCTAGTTTGGTATCATCCAAACATATGCCTAGCATTCCCAAATCATCAGGAATGAGAAAACCCAGTTTCTTTCCTGTTCATATCTAATATGAAATATGTCTAACATATTTTTATAGAACCTTATTCAAAATAAGTTTTGCACTGTTTAATGCATATCCGTAGAAGGAAAATGGTAGCTTATAGCGACTCATGATTAACCTTACTATGTCTAACAAGGTTCGGTTTCTCAATTCGGACACACCATCAATATGAGGTGTTCCGAGAGGAGTCCATATTGAAAGAATACTATACTCTTTCAAGTAATCGAGAAACTTATTGCTTAAGTATTTTCCATCACAGTCCAATCGTGATTATTAATACTATTGCCGATCTGTTTGTCTACTTCGTGTTGAAACTCTTTGAATTTATCAAAAGTTTCTGATTCGTGTTTCAAAAGAAACACATAACCATAACGCGATGCCACATCCGTAAAGGTTACGAAGTGTTCATATCCACCTCTAGCCTAGCTAGATATGGGCCCACTTACGTCACTATGAACGAGGGCTAACAGATCGATGGCACTTGCACTTTTACCAAGTAAAAAGTGTTTTAGGCACTTTGCCTAATAAACTAGATTATTCGAGACATCATTTGAATAGAATCAAATATGTCCTAGTATCCAATCTTCAAAAGTGTGGATATACGAGTCTTGTTTAATGTGTCCCATACAATAATGCCACAAATAAGTCTCTTCTGATCAAATCAGTTTGAGCTATTTTCTGTCATGTTATACGTTTGAGATTTATTTATATTCAAAATATAAATACTGTTATTCACATCTAATGTGCTTATCTCAATATCATCTTTATAAAATGAAACACTTTAGTGTTCTAGAATATAAAGGTATACCCGCAACGAGTTATACTCTGATATAAAGATAGTATTTCTAGTCAAACTAGGTACATTTTAACAGTTTCCTAATTTAAGTACACACCCGAAGGGTAGTTCCTAAACTTAGGTTTCTACGGTTAAAACAGCGACTATTGTCTGTTTCCAATTCGCAGATCAATCTCAACTATGTCAGTATCCTTTTTATCAGTAGATTTCGCACATCAGTACATATTTATGTACCACATCTAGTTATCAAAATCCAATTTTGAAACTAATAGCGAACATGTTTATGACAAACATACTTGAAGTCGGAGCCTTGCCCCTCTTAACTTCCTTCAGGTCTGCCTTTGTCCATACGGCAGTCACGCTTCTAGTGACCCCATTTGCCACAGTTTAGGCAGATATCTTGGGATATGTCCTTTGTCTTCCCAGAAGACATTGATGATTTTGCCTTTGCCCATTTTAGAAGCTCTGGCTCTGCTTCTAGAGCATAGCCATCAACTCTCCAAGAGTTTACTCTCGGTTCATAATGAACTTGCCCCAGCTTCGGGTAGAGATTCTAAGATTAAATCTTTGGTAGTCTCGGCCACGTAGGTAATGCCCAGCTAACCTAGCTTATCGATGTCAGCAATCATCTACGACACATAGTGCTCGACAGATGTACCCTCTGACATACGCGAGCGAAAGAGCTTCCTTTTGCAATTTGTACTTCTAAGATTTAAGAATAAATCTATGAAGATCTTTTAATTTCATCATCATGGTACAAGGATCTAATCCTTGATTCTGACGACGGAATTAAAGTGTCATTGCATCAAGCATAATGGATTGAGCACTAAAGTTATCATTACATGAATCTTCCAAAAATTATGTTCTACTTATTTGTTCAACTCCGGGCTTAGGCCCAAGAGGTTAACCTATCAAATAGAATAGCTTCTCAGTTCCCAGGACTATCCTGAGTTTCTATTCCCAATCTGAAAATTAAAGTCGTTTAATGACATTTTAACCCAGGTTTATGTTTTAAACGCTAATCTTTCAGTTATCTTGATTGCTATAGTCCAACTATCCAATCAACGATTTCAGGTACTATTAATTATAATGATTACTATAATCTAACTATATAATCAACTATAATTTAATTGGTTAAATTCAAATATATTGATTACTATAATCCAATTATATAATCAACTATAAAGTAGTTTGAATACAGTCCAACTGTTTAATTAAAACAACATTTAATATTAGTCCAACTAATATATATATTTAAATTAATGACGAAAAATGAAATGAGCGCGTATTGGAAAGTATCTAAACGAAATTGCAAATTTAATACTTGCCTCCAACTATTTTTCGGCAAGCCTCTAACCCTCTGTTGAGTACTCGGGAAACCTTGTTTCCTAGTGGGCTAGGATCCCGTTAAATAACACACAACCTTGACTTTGGCCAACAAGCTGTATGATATTTAACTAGGTAGATCTCTAAGATCAATTGGATCTCATCCAATTCCTAGATCCAGTAGGTGGACATCCAAATCCGAAACATATATACAATATATATGCCAATAAATCTAATATATTTTCCTAACCTTTTTCCTTTGAATCAACTAAGCCTTGGCTTTGGCAAAACAAACTTAATGATTCCAGTTAAGCAGGACCCATTGACCTTGGAAAGCTTCGTAATCGATGTCGATGGACAAGAAGTGATCTTGACTTTGGCCAACAAATCACAGCTTGGACAAGACACTGATATGGAACAAAGCCTTCATGATTCAAACACATCCGCGATGGACAAAGGTCTTTACTTTGGCCAACAAACCAGTGCCAATCTTGGATCTTGAGAATGAATCATTCAATGGAAGGAAAAACGCTTATATATGTTGAGGGATTTTCGCGTAATTGGCAACCAATTAATTATCTTTAATTAAGTGTCATCATACACCCTTAAACATACATTCTAAAAGCATAATAAGGGGCGATAAATAAATTAATAATGATATGCGGATTGATATTTAAAACAACTTGTTCCTAGAACAAATCTCTCCATTTCCTCTCTCCCGCTAGCACAAATCTTACTTCTACCCAATTACATAACACTTCTAAAGAAACCTCATTTACATTGAGGGAAATAGATGAGAATAGAAATAGAAAGAGTCAATAGGTAATAGGCTGGACACGCAGGTCCAATTTAATAAATTCTAAATTTATTACAACAATTTCCAAAATTGCCCTCACCCATCTAATATCCATCTGATATACATTATTCATACATCACACATCCATGTATTCACCAAATCATGTTATCAATCAATCTAATCCGATTAATTAATCTGAAATTAATGACCATCCAATGTTCAAACAACGATTTGATTTGCGTGAGTCAAACTCGTTTTAAGAATAAATACTCAAAGTACGAATTCTTGAATTATAATAAACTACAATATTAAATCCAATTTAATTTGTATTCAATACTAATTCTTTATTTAATTCCAAAAAAAATAATTACACTTTATTAATGAGCCTTTAGCGACTTGGATTCTAAATCTAATCATTACGGGTCTCAAAGCCCAATTAACATCCAATGTCAATTTAATTAAAGTCCAATGGGCTTTCAATTAATTTATAAGTCATGGACTTTGGCAACCAAAGCCCAATAAGGAATCACCCTTTTGCCAAAAATCAATTTAGGCCCATTAGGCCCAATTAAAATTTTAAAGGCCCATTTTATTATATTTGGACTTTATGGATATAGTTTTGGGCCCAATTGGATCCAACCAATTAACCTAAACCAAACTTGGCCCAACCAAGCCCATTAAGCCCAAATACAACTTTAAAAGCCCAATTCCAAATTTAGCCATACTAATTAAATTATAAAATTCCAAATTTCCCAATTTAATTAACTAAAGTGCATTAGCCTTAATTAATTAGTCAAATTAACATTTCCAAAATACCAATTTACTTAATTAATCATGCTAATCATCATCAACACATGTCCAACATTATTGAATCAAAAAATCAACTCATGTCCATGCTAATTGGTCACAGCAATTTGGGGTTTTTGTTCAATTCCGATTTCAATCCAATTGAATCTCAAATCAACATTTCCCAAGTCTTTTAAACTCATCCAATGATTCAAAAAACAAAATTACCATGACATTAGGGCAAGCTAAACTTTCGGCCAAGCCAACAATTTGGGGAAAATTTGATCTAATTCAATTTTCATCAAATTGATCATGCATAACTCTAAGTTATCATCATTCAAGCATACTCAAACAATCAATTTCATCAAATCATGCTCAAATCAATTTTACCCAAATTTTACCTTAATTCAAATTTCATGCTTAATCAAGGCTCTTGATACCATTGTTAGGTTTATAAGTTATCCCAAGATCAAATTAAGCATATGAAACGTGTGAATACATCAAAGTTAAAGTTGCGGAATACTCATTTTGATCGGATTTGCGATACGATGAACACAAAACTTTTCCTCCTCCATGGAAGCTCTCGGCCATGCCCAAAATTTGTGCTCCAAGTTTCGGTCAACCCTCCATTGTGTGATCCAAGCTCCAAGCTTTGTTAGTGGATTCCATGCTCAAGGGTTTGTTTCCCTATCACCTTTGAATGACCCTTTATGTGCTAGCATTAGAGAAAATTGCAACAAAATTCCCCTATTCTTCACCTTGCTGCTCTTGGAATTTAGGGAAAATTAGAGAGAAAAATGGCCCTTGGCCGAATGGGTTAGATGAGAGAAGAAGTAAAAGTTGTAATTTGTGTTTGGTTTTTTTGATTTCCAAAAACAAATACCAAAAAACTCACTTTTCCAAAAAGGTACAAGACTTTAAAGTCTTCAACTACTCCCATCAATCACAAGTGACAAGCATCTCATCACTCAAAGTTGATGTGACTTGCATCACTTGAATGACTAATGATGTAACACGTGATGTGACTTGTGGGCCCCACTTGATTCGAAGTGCGAGTGGGCCCGCAAACACTCCCGGGCTCGGGTTCGCTAATTACGAATTAACGAATTTTCCGTTGCGACGTAATTAAATCAAATTTAATCAAATAATTATGCCTAGCAAAATTACTATGCACGTCGCTAGCGAATTAATTTTAAATTAACTCGTTCGCCAGAATTAAAATCTAATTTTAATTCCGCGTTGAAATCTAATTTCGTTTAATATATCGAATATATTATCTTATCGATTAATTCTAAATTAATCGTTCTCTCTCTTTAAATAATATTTTATCCCAGATAAAATATCTCCGTAATTAATCCTAGATTAATTTTCTCTCTCTATTAATTAATCCCAGATTAATAATGTGCGAGTCATACGTCATCGGTGAATCTTCGGGAAGCGACCCATGAGATCCCCGGATATGTTGGCAATAAATGCGGTGGTCGGAATATCCGAACACGTACATACCTAGTACTACGTTCTTACCGATTTACAAGACATGGTTGGCTTCTAGCAAAGCATCGTGTCTACCTAATTCTCCAGAAATATTCTTAAAGGAATATGTAATCTGTATCAGGCGTAGTATACGTCGTATTGCGTATTGCGATCCAGTATCGGATGTCACGTGCTAGGTCTGGGGCTGGAATTGTGTCTACCCGTACGAAGCACATGTCGGATCTCTGGTAACTAGTCTCTATAATCGGATAATCATGACCTAGTCATATTATCACCGATGAACTGCAGTACATAAGAGTACCAGTTCTGTATCCTACGTGACCATCATCTCCACTATGACTGGTAGTGTACCTCTTGACTCACATTCCACACCCAAGACACACGATTGTCAATATACCCAAAAGAGGCATACACAGAACCTGTTAAAGCCCTGGACGCCCAAAACCAAAGTATATTGATTGTCGCAAGTATTAGCGGTGCAAGTCTCAGGTTAAGACCAAATACACCTACCCTGATTTGGACTTCCATAGACACATACTCATACTACCAATAGAATTCCGAGGGGTCTATCCAGAGCGAAGCTGTTTCCGTACCATCGGTAAACACAACCTCCTATTACACTTGCATGAGTATCCAATACCAAAATATATGAGAACTAGTCGTTATGCTCCCACAACGCGCACAAGTGCAATACTAGTCTATTCCGCATTATCAATGTCCGATCTCGATAATACTCTGACTATGGATGTTTTAATGATTAAACCTTCATGGATTGATATTGTCTCATATCTTATCAATCTGGAAATAATCATATGGACTTTTATCATTTATATATCCCAGTAATCTAATTACAAATGATAAAGAGAAATTTCCTTTGTCACATAGTTAATTTGTACAACAACACCGATTCTCCAGAAATATTCTTCTACGGAATACATAATTTACGTATTACTATCCAGTATCGGATGACACATCCGAAGCATATATCGGATCCCAAGAAACTAGTCTCTTTAATCGGAAAGTCATGACCTAGTCATACTTCCCCGATGGTTGCAACACTTTAGAGTACCAGTTCTGTATCCCTGCGTGATCATCATCTCCATATGACTGAAGTGATACTTCCATCTTGACATCACACCCAATACACTACGATTCTCAGTATACCCAGAAGAGGCGTACACAGAACTTGTTAAATCCCCGGACAACCAAAACCAAAGTATACTGATTGCCGCAAGTATTAGCAATGCAAGTCTCAGGTTAAGACCAAATACACCTACCATGATTCAGACACCCATAGACACATAGTCATACTACCAATGGGATTCCAATGGATCTATCACGAGCGAAGTTGTTTCCGTACCATCGATAAACAGAACCTCCTATTACACTTGCATGAATATCCAATACCCAAATATATGATAACTATGTCGTTATGCTTCCATAAAGCGCATAAGTGTAATACTAGCCTATTCCGCATTATCGATGTCCAGTCTCGATAATACTACGACTAGGGATATTTAATGATTAAACCTTCGTGGATTAATACTGTCTCATATCTTATTAATCCGGTACTAATCATATGGACTTTTATCATTTATATATCCAGGTAATCCAATTACAAATGATAAAAGAGCAATTTTCTTTGTCACATAGTTAAATTTGTACTAGAACACCATGTTCTTTAAAAAATAGTGATGCTATGGGTCATAATTGTCCAACAACCACTGCAGGTTTGGGATGGTTTTAGTCGCGGATATGGGTAGTTTGGTAGATTAGTATCATAGTACAGAAACGAAGAAATAAGTTAGTGCGAAGCAGAAATTTTGGAACTTGAAAAAGAAAAGCTTATAGACTGCTAAAGGAATAAAGGAATACTAAGTACATGTAGAATCTTTAGTAAGAGTCAAAGGTACTAGTCACTAAGAATCTGATCAAATTACGTTCCTCTGAATCAACTATGCGATATATTCCCTAACTTTTTTCCTCTGAATCAACTAAGCCTTGGCTTTGTCACAACAAACTTAATGATTCCATTTTGGGAAGATAAATGACATATCCCAAAATGTCTGCCTAATTGTGGCAAACGGGATCGCGGAAGCGTGACTTCCGTTTGGACAAAGCAGACATGAAGGAATTGAAGACCAGCAAGGCTCTGAATTCAAATATGACTGTCATAAATATGTTCACTACTAGTATTAAAATTGGATTTTAAATACTTAGTGTGGTACATAAAGTATATATATTGATGTTCAGAATCTGCTTTGAACAAGATATTGACTTCAGTAGAGATTTAATCTGCGAATTGGAAACGGGACGAAAGTCGCTGTTTTAACCGTAGATACCTAATTTTAGTAACTACCCTTGGGTGTGACTTAAATTAGGGAACTGTTATAATGTAACTAGTTTGACTAGAAACATTATCTCTGTATCAGTGTTTAACCCACTGTGGGTTTCCTTTATATTCTAGAACACTAAAGTGTTTTATTATATAAGGATGATATTAAGATAACACATTAGATGTGAATAACAGAATTTATATTTTTGAATATAAATAAATCTCAAACATATTACATGACAAATAAATAACTCAAACTGATTTGATCAGGTGAAACTAATTGTGGCATTGTTGTCAGAGACACAATCAAACAAGACTCGTATATCCGCACTTTTGAAGTGTGGGTACTAGGACTAATTTGATTCCAATCAAATAAAGTCTACGAATCTAGTTTATTGGGCAATGTGCCTATAACACTATTTACTTGGTAAAAGTGCAAATGCCACAGATCTGTTAGCCCTAGTTCATAGTGAAGCAAGTGGGCCCATGTCTAGCTAGGCTAGATGTGGATATGAATATTTCGTGACCTTAACGGATGTGGCATCGCGTTATGGTTATGTGTCTCTTTTGAAACACAAATCGGAAACTTTTAAAGTTTCGACACGAAATAGACAAACAGATCGACTAAAGTATAAAACCGCCACGGTAAAACCGTAATGGAAAATACTTAAGCAATAAGTTTCTAATATACTTGAAAGAGTATAGTATTCTTTCAATGAGGACTCCTCCCGGAACACGTCAATATGACAAGGTGTCCGAAAGGATAAACCGAATTTTGTTGGACATGATAAGGTTAATCATGAGTCGCTCTGAGCTACCATTTCCTTCAACGGATAAGTATAAACAGTGCATAACTTATTTAGAATAAGGTTCCATAATAATCTGTTTGACAGATTTCATATTAGATATGAACAGGAAAGAAACCGGGTTTCATATTCCTGATTATTTGGGTATGCTAGGCATATGTTTGGATGATACCAAACTAAAACCAAAATTGGATAAGTGCTAAATTGTAGATTATCCTAGGGATACATAAGTATAGTAATTAGACATCTCACAAGAGAACAATTAGATTGTTGCTCACCATGCAGTTTTCCTAAGAGGAATACCGATATGCAGTGGTAAGTGGGAGGATAGTAAAGCTCGATGAAAATTGGAGTAATACTGTCCAAGGCACCGAATCCTAATGGAACATAAATAGTTCATCAAGGATGAAACTATACCATTAATCTTCGAATAGACAAGAACCGCGTAGGTCGGAGAGAGTCAGAAAACAACCTGGGGTATGGGTTTCTGATCTCACCTCATAAAGATGTCTATCTTATTGAGGCATACCAACTGACTACGAATGTGGAAGTGATACAAGGTATCGACTCCCTAATTATGACAAAGTGTCATGAGTCCGAAATAGATTCCATGTATATCAATTATGTTTGGACACTAGTTGATGTACCGCAAGGCATTGTGCCTATTGGTACTTTATAAGTCTTCAAGTAAGACATACATGGATGGCAACATACCAACGTATAAAGCTAGGCTTTTAGCGGAAATGTATCGTCATCAACATTGTGTTGATTATGATTCAACCTTTTACCTGTTGCCACGTGTAGGCATTGTATTTTTGCATGTGAAACCCGATGATGAGTCTCATTTGGAGGCACTACCTTTTGAATCACGGAAGCCGCAGGAAATAGATATCGGAAGGGGAAATTCAGAATAAACAAGGTTCACTATTTTCGTTCATGCTGCGTTCGTTTATGCGTTCGAACGGCAAACAGATTGCGGGCGTTCGTGTCACGTTCGAGGAAGCGTTCGAACGGTGTCGGTAATTCTGGTTTTGTTGCTAGCCTCACACCCAAGCCCAATTAGCTCCCCAAAGCCCATAAAACACATCCCAATTTAATTAAATTAAACATTGAATTAAATAAAATATTTAAACCATTTACCAATTAAATAAAACACAAAATATAATCATACATAATTAAGATAAATCAAATATATTAACTTCCTAACTAAACAAATCACATACTAAATCAAAAAGATGTCATGCCTAATTAAAATCAATCATAACCAATCTAAAAATATTGTATGCCTAATCAACACAAATTAAAGATATCACCTCTTAATTTGAATTAACCTTGTCCCCCCTCAATCTTTGACTTTCCTTAAGACCAAATCCTAAATTGAATGCACCAAATCCCTTCCTTGTGAGACAAGGTGAAGCCCTAACCCTTCTCTATATAAACAACCCCTAAGCAAGACATGCACTCCCCTAGCTCATACACAACACACAGGAAAATTACAGGAAGAACACACCCAAAAACAGTAAGCAAAAAAATACAGAGGAAACGGCAGCGAAACCACAAGGAAACAGCAGCAAAACGGACTCGAAACAGTAGCTTGAACGGCAAAACAGCGAAGGAAAAGGCAAACCAGTGAACCAGAAAAGTTACGGAGCTTTACCCCTTCCGATCTTCGTGAAACGCGAGTCCGAGAGATGGCTTAAAAGGTTAGACCTGATGGTACTTTTCACACTCATCTTTACGTGATTTTTGTTATTTATTTTGATTATATTTTACTTATTCGTTGAATCTTGTTTGTATATGATGTGTGTTATGGGTATTGGATGAATAAAAGAGTGTCGTCTCTCTTGGTATATAGGATGGAAACCCAGACATAAATTCCGTAGCCGAATCCGAATGGACGGTAGTGCGGTCTGTACTTGGGATACAACTCCACGTACCACTTGAGTAAACGGCACCTTCTCTTGTTTCATGCTGCTTTGATTTATTTATTTATTTTTCGTCACTCGAATTCTGCATGTTGCTTATTTACTTATGATTCGATCGAGCGCATGGGCTTAGTAAGTGGAATAAAAGATCCCCTATGGTGAAGGGTTAAAGCCCTTTACCACGATGCTTCGCCGCGCCGGTTGATGTGTGCTCGGTTGAATGCAAGACACGTTCAATCGGGCATACTAGTTTGATATTATTGCTTTTAATTCTATTTATGCATGATTCAATCGAGCGCATGGGCTTAGTAAGTGGAATAAAAGATCCCCTACGGGGAGGGGTTAAAGCCCTATACCACAATGCTTTGCCGCGCCGGTCGATGTGTATTCGGTTGAATGCAAGACACATTCAATCGGGCATGCTAGTTTGATATTATTGCTTTTAATTCTATGTATGCATGATTCAATCGAGCGCACGGGCTTAGTAAGTGGAATGAAAGATCCCCTACGGGGAAGGGTTAAAGCCCTTTACCACGATGTTTTGCCGCGCCGGTTGATGTGTGTTCGGTTGGATGTGAGATACGTTTGATCAGACATACTGAGCTTGACATTGTTGTCTTTATTCTTTATGGTTGTATGCATCAGGTCTGGTTCCGTTCGAAGGCGTCCTCGAACACTATACGAACGTGAACCTTCTGTTTCCCGTTCGAACGCATTTTACAAACGCTATGCGAACGCACACGCACTTTCTTGGTCTTATCATGCATCAGGTCTGGTTCCGTTCTAACACGTTCTCGAACGCTATACAAACGTGATCCTTCTGTTTACCGTTCGAACGCGTTTACGAATGCGCACACACTGAACTGAGTCTGTCTTATCATATTCATGCATAATTGCCTCTTGGTTGATCTTTCTTGTATTATATAGCCAATCATATTATTTGTATTCCTGTATTTATCCATTCTATGTGTTCTTGGGATTGTATTCAAGCATGATTAGGCTGTTAGCATGTTATTTGGTTAATAGGTTCATGAGATAATACTCAACCATGATTAGGTTGTTCTTAGTTTTCCATATCATATGATCGAGAAATGTTCATGAGATTGCCATGTGATGTTGCATGTTGTGATGACTAATTCCCTGCATGTAGAGTTAGAACCATGATACTCTTGGAAATAAGTGTTACTTAGGCTTGATTAAATTATTACACAAATCCTTTCATTACAAGTGACATAAGTAAGAGACCATTCCGAATCCAACGGTTTGAGGTCTTCCCTTGCGAGGGGTGAGTGCGGCCTTAAATCTCATTTTCCCGGTTCACACCGGGTGGCGACTCCATTATTCTCCGGTTTAGTCCCCCGCGGGCTACTCCGTACTCCCGACCGGGCCGCGAGCCCGGGACAGCATGCGTCGCCCAGTTTCTGTGTTCCCACAGTCTGGCGACTCCACTAGGGACAGAGAATCGGCCCCGAAATATTGTCTTGTAATGATTGGATTTATGTTTTAATTGACCGTGTCTATAGTGGATAAAATGGGGGTTTAATCAAAGGCATTTTAAGGCTAGGTAATGGTTTGGTGTCTTCCTTCATTCACTACCTTTCTAGAAGGAAAAGCTGTGAAGGCACCTATATGGCCATCTACTCGTAGTCTATTGTGATGGACTAATTTGGAGGACTCGTTGTTTATTCCTGACACCAAGCGATAAGAGCCTAAGAGGCTTAGGTATTTAAGTGAGCCTCGCTCCACCTTCCCTCTGGGGAATCTACAACGGGAAATCCATTTGACAGTCCGTTACACACCATAGCTCATTGGCACGTACCTTAGTGTATAAAAAAGGGTGCGCTCACTTGGTTGCTCGAACCCTTGATTGGGGAGACCTAGTTGTGGGTCATCCTTCGCCGATGAGAGCCTTTGTCTACACTCTTGTGAACCCACCCATAGACCGGGATTGTATGGTTAAAGTAACAATTATTTCTTTGAGTATGTGTTTGTGGACCATCCTCATGTGGAAGCAGTTTGACCATTGTCAGAAATGCGGAATTGCTGGGCCATTTAAACTGGGGCGAGTTCGTACCTTATGACCATTGGGCCCAAAGCTTCTGAAATGTTGATGGGCCATTCTGTAGAAATTATTGTTTTATGTTTGCATTATCTTTCTTTTATGCTTGTGTTTGGGAACATCGTCTTTTGGATCCATTTGGACCATTTGTCATGGGATATGGGCTTGTTGGGCCATTCAAACTGGGACAAGAACGTACCTTATGACGATTGGGCCAAAGGCTTCTAAATGTTGATGGACCATTTTGTGTTTGTGTTCGGAATATTACCATTTGGATTTAGTTGGGCTCCTTGCAATGAGATGTGAACTCGTTAGGCCATTTACCCTGGGAGGAGTTCACTCCTATGACATTTAGCCCAAAGGCTTCTAAAATGATAATGGGCCGATTTGTTTGAAAATTTTAATAAATTTAGTATGTTCTATATGTTACATGCATCATATGCACCTCATGCATACATGCACCATGTTAACTCCATTTTGTCTTGAAGGCCATCATAGATACCCGTTGGTTAGGGAAGAGGGCAGACTTGTCAAAAGACCGAGCAGCCACCAAGAGTACTGGCAGAAGACCTAGCCCAACGGGATAGGAAACTCAATCATGCATGCATGCATACACGTAACATATTTGCATCATTTTTGTGTTTGTTCTGTTTTGTAATAACAGGTTTCAAATGAGAAAAAGAGAAAGAATCAAAAGACAAACCAATCAGGAACATCGGCAGTACTGTATCAGTCTGGGGGCGAGGCCCGTATCAGTATCAGTCTGGGGGCGAGGCCCATATCAGCTGTATCAGTCTGGGGGCGAGGCCCATATCAGTATCAGTCTGGGGGCGAGGCCCATATCAGCATCAGTCTAGGGGCGAGGCCCATATCAGTATCAGTCTTGGGGCGAGGCCCATATCAGTATCAGTCTGGGGGCGAGGCCCATATCAGTATCAGTCTGGGGGCGAGGCCCATATCAGTATTAGTCTGGGGGGCGAGGCCCATATCAGTATCAGTTGGGGGCGAGGCCCACATCAGTATCAGCTGGGGGTGAGGCCCATATCAGTATCAGTTTGGGGTGAGGCCCATATCAGTCTCGGTCTGGGGGCGAGGCCCATGTCAGCATCAGTTTCTGCCGGGTATGGCATTCTGGGGGGGCGAGGCCCACATCAGTTCAGTATCAGTTCCGCCGGGTATGGCATTATGGGGGGCGAGGCCCACATTGGTTTAGTATTAGTTCTGCCGGGTATAGTACTCTGGGGGCGGGGCCCACATCATATCAGTAATGGTTCGGAAATGGACCATCATCTCATCACTTGCCGAAAATGGCACTCCGAAAATGGAGCACGGTTCGAAATGGACCATCATCTCATCACTTGCCGAAAATGGCACTCTAAAAATGGAGCAACGGTTCGGAAATGGACCATTATCACATCTCGCCGAAAATGGCACTCCGAAAATGGAGCACGGTTCGAAATGGACCATCATCTCATCTCGCCGAAAATGGCACTCTAAAAATGGAGCAACGGTTCGGGAATGGACCATTATCACATCTCGCCGAAAATGGCACTGTAAAAATGGAGCAACGGTTCGGCAATGGACCATTATCACATCTCGCCGAAAATGGCACTCCGAAAATGGAGCACGGTCCGAAATGGACCATCATCTCATCTCGCCGAAAATGGCACTCCGAAAATGGAGCACGGTTCGAAATGAACCATCATCTCATCTCGCCGAAAATGGCACTCCGAAAATGGAGCAACGGTTCGGAAATGGACCATTATCATATCTTGCCAAAAATGGCACTCCAAGAATGGAAACACAGTTTTGGAATGAGTCCCAGGGAGAGGCCCACTTCAGCATCAGTTTTGGGGATGAGTCCCAGGGTCGAGGCCCACATCACTATCAGTTCTGGGGATGAGTCCTAGGGTTGAGGCCCATTGCATCACAAGCCGAGAATGGCAATCCCAGAATGAAGTACAGTTCGGGAATGAACAAGCCGGGAATGGCACTCCAAGAATGGAAACACAGTTCGAGAATGAACAAGCCGGGAATGGCACTCCAAGAATGGAAACACAGTTCGGGAATGAACAATCCGGGAATGGCAATCCAAGAATGGAGCAGAGTTCAAGAATGAACAAGCCGGGAATGGCACTCCAGGAATGGAAATACAGTTCAGGAATGAACAAGCCAGGAATGGCACTCCAAGAATGGAAGCAAGGTTCGGGAATGAACCACCTCACAGTAACGGTTCGGGAATGGACCACCTTACAGTAACGGTTCGGGAATGGACCACCTTACAAATACAGTTCAGGAATGAACAATCCGGGAATGGCACTCCAAGAATGGAAACACAGTTCATGAATGAACAAGCCGGGAATGGCAGCAGAGTTCAAGAATGAACAAGCCGGGAATGGCACTCCAGGAATGGAAATACAGTTCAGGAATGAACAAGCCGGGAATGGCACTCCAAGAATGGAAGCACGGTTCGGGAATGAACCACCTCACAGTAACGGTTCGGGAATGGACCACCTTACAGTAACGGTTCGGGAATGGACCACCTCACAGTAACAGTTCGGGAATGGACATCTCACAGTAACGATTCGGGAATGGACCACCTTACAGTAACAGTTCGGGAATGGACACCTCACAGTAACGATTCGGGAATGGACCACCTTACAGTAACAGTTCGGGAATGGACACCTCACAGTAACGGTTCGGGAATGGACCACCTCACGATAACAGTTCGAGAATGAACAAGCCGGGAATGGCACTCCAAGAATGGAAACACAGTTCGAGAATGAACAAGCCGGGAATGGCAATCCAAGAATGGAGCAGAGTTCAAGAATGAACAAGCCGGATATGGCACTCCAGAAATGGAAATACAGTTCAGGAATGAACAAGCCGGGAATGGCACTCCAAGAATGGAAGCACGGTTCAGGAATGAACCACCTCACAGTAACGGTTCGGGAATGGACCACCTTACAGTAACAGTTCGGGAATGGACCACCTCATAGTAACAGTTCGGGAATGGATAACTCACAGTAACGGTTCGGGAATGGACCACCTTACGGCAACGGTTCGGGAATGGACCACATCACAACACAGTTCGGGAATGAACCAGGGGTCACAGCACCTCACCACCCAAATCAACTCAACACATGGTAAGTCAAGTGGCAGCTGGCGAGCCAGGTAAGTGAAAATGCATTGCATAACTTTGATAGGATTGTTCAAAGTCACACACTGCACAAGTCCCATCAAAGTGGGGGCGACTGTAGGCATTGTATTTTTGCATGTGAAACCCGATGATGAGTCTCATTTGGAGGCACTACCTTTTGAGTCACGGAAGCAGCAGGAAACGGATATCGGAAGGGGAAATTCAGAATAAACAAGGTTCATTGTTTTCGTTCATGCTGCGTTCGTTTATGCGTTCGAACGGCAAACAGATTGCGGGCGTTCGTGTCGCGTTCGAGGAAGCGTTCGAACGGTGTCGGTAATTCTGGTTTTGTTGCTAGCCTCACACCCAAGCCCAATTAGCTCCCCAAAGCCCATAAAACACATCCCAATTTAATTAAATTAAACATTGAATTAAATAAAATATTTAAACAATTTACCAATTAAATAAAACACAAAATATAATCATACCTAATTAAGATAAATCAAATATATTAACATCCTAACTAAACAAATCACATACTAAATCAAAAAGATGTCATGCCTAATTAAAATCAATCATAACCAATCTAAAAATATTGTATGCCTAATCAACACAAATTAAAGATATCACCTTCTTAATTTGAATTAACCTTGTCCCCCCTCAATCTTTGACTTTCCTTAAGACCAAATCCTAAATTGAATGCACCAAATCCCTTCCTTGTGAGACAAGGTGAAGCCCTAACCCTTCTCTATATAAACAACCCCTAAGCAAGACATGCACTCCCCTAGCTCATACACAACACACAGGAAAATTACAGGAAGAACACACCCAAAAACAGTAAGCAAAAAAATACAGAGGAAACGACAGCGAAACCACAAGGAACAGAAGCAAAACGGACTCGAAACAGTAGCTTGAGCGGCAAAACAGCGAAGGAAAAGGCAAACCAGTGAACCAGAAAAGTTGCGGAGCTTTACCCCTTCCGATCTTCGTGAAACGCGAGTCCGAGAGACGGCTTAAAAGGTTAGACCTGAGGGTACTTTTCACACTCATCTTTACGTGATTTTTGTTATTTATTTTGATTATATTTTACTTATTCGTTGAATCTTGTTTGTGTATGATGTGTGTTATGGTATTGGATGAATAAAAGAGTGTCGTCTCTCGTGGTATATAGGATGGAAACCCAGACGTAAATTCCGTAGCCGAATCCGAATGGACGGTAGTGCGGTCTGTACTTGGGATACAACTCCACGTACCACTTGAGTAAACTGCACCTTCTCTTGTTTCATGCTGCTTTGATTTATTTATTTATTTTTCGTCACTCGAATTCTGCATGTTGCTTATTTACGTATGATTCGATCGAGCGTATGGGCTTAGTAAGTGGAGTAAAAGATCCCCTATGGGGAAGGGTTAAAGCCCTTTACCACGATGCTTTGCCGCGCCGGTTGATGTGTGCTCGGTTGAATGCAAGACACGTTCAATCGGGCATACTAGTTTGATATTATTGCTTTTAATTCTATTTATGCATGATTCAATCGAGCGCATGGGCTTAGTAAGTGGAATAAAAGATCCCCTACGGGAGGGGTTAAAGCCCTTTACCACAATGCTTTGCCGCGCCGGTCGATGTGTATTCGGTTGAATGCAAGACATATTCAATCGGGCATGCTAGTTTGATATTATTGCTTTTAATTCTATGTATGCATGATTCAATCGAGCGCACGGGCTTAGTAAGTGGAATGAAAGATCCCCTATGGGGAAGGGTTAAAGCCCTTTACCACGATGTTTTGCCGCGCCGGTTGATGTGTGTTCGGGTGGATGTGAGATACGTTTGATCGGACATACTGAGCTTGACATTGTTGTCTTTATTCTTTGTGGTTGTATGCATCAGGTCTGGTTCCGTTCGAACGCGTCCTCGAATGCTATACGAACGTGAACCTTTTGTTTCCCGTTCGAACGCGTTTTACAAACGCTACGCGAACGCACACGCACTTTCTTGGTCTTATCATGCATCAGGTCTGGTTCCGTTCTAACGCGTTCTCGAACGTTATACGAACGCGAACCTTCTGTTTACCGTTCGAACGCGTTTACGAACGCTACACGAACGCGCACAAACTGAACTGAGTCTGTCTTATCATATTCATGCATAATTGCCTCTTGGTTGATCTTTCTTGTATTATATAGCCAATCATATTATTTGTATTCCTGCATTTATCCATTCTATGTGTTCTTAGGATTGTATTCAAGCATGATTAGGCTGTTAGCATGTTATTTGGTTAATAGGTTCATGAGATAGTACTCAAGCATGATTAGGTTGTTCTTAGTTTTCCATATCATATGATCGAGAAATGTTCATGAGATTGCCATGTGATGTTGCATGTTGTGATGACTAATTCCCTGCATGTAGAGTTAGAAGCATGATACTCTTGGAAATAAGTGTTACTTAGGCCTGATTAAATTATTACACAAATCCTTTCATTACAAGTGACATAAGTAAGGGACCATTCCGAACCCAACGGTTTGAGGTCTTCCCTTGCGAGGGGTGAGTGCGGCCTTAAATCTCATTTTCCCGGTTCACATCGGGTGGCGACTCCATTATTCTCCGGTTTAGTCCCCCGCGGGCTACTCCATATTCCCGACCGGGCCGCGAGCCCGGGACAGCATGCGTCGCCCAGTTTCTGTGGTCCCACACCACGGTTAATCCACTTGGATAATGCTTGCTAATGCTGCGTTTTTCATTTATGAAATATGTCAGCTTAACGGGAAAATCGCTTTCCTGAAAAGGAAACCTTTTGGAGGATGTTTACAACATCATGTCGGTTTTGTCGTACCAAAACTAGCAAACAAGGTTTGCGAGTTATTCGATCCATGTTTGGATAGAAGCAAGCATAGATTCTTGGAATTATCGTTTTGATGTAATCGTAATATTTTATGATTTAATTCAAAACGAAATGATTCTTGTGTATATAAAAGGGTTAGTGGGAGCGCACTGACAGTGGCTGTCCTATAAAAATAATGATAATATGTCATTTCTTGGAAATGATATTCCCATAAAAAAAACTATCGGTGAAAGCTTGGCATTCAATAAACTCTCCGAGCATTGAAAAATGTACGCGACCTGGTGTCTCATATGCTTTGAGCATATGGATTCACAAACAGGCCAATCCGAGTGATAGTCACTGGATTGAAGTTAAGAACATCCGTTAGTATCTTAGAGATCTAATGATGCTGTCTTAATCTATGGAGAATGAGAACTTGAAGTGACTGGGATCACTGTAGCAAGTTTCCTAACCGATAAGACACTATAAGTCGCAAACAGCACTATACAGTTTGAATAACGGAACAGTGAGCTGGAAATCTTCCAAGCAAGATACTGTTACCGTATAAACAACAAATGCGGGTTATTGCTGCAGCTGAGGCAGCAATAGAAGCCTTCTGGGTCGATAATAAATCTAATTAGATTAGAATTAATTCTGTTAGCAGCTGAGCTAGGCTTGAGCGCAGGCTAAAGAATTAATGGTCTCATCAACGATCCAGATACATACTTCGATATTCATCTGATTCGTTCGGATCATACATCGTGGCGATGTGATGATCGTATAAATCGCATCAGACGATAATCATGCAAATCCACTGACGAAACTCTTTTCTCAGCAGTTTGAGCCAACCGTACATAGTTCGGGTGTCAAGCACTCGAGTGACTCGCTATAGGCCAAGTGGGAGATTGTTGGACAATTATGACCCATAGCGTCACTATTTGTACAGATCATGGTGTTGTTGTACAAATTAACTATGTGACAAAGGAGATTGCACTCTTATCATTTGTGATTAGATCACCTAGATATATAAATGATAGGAGGTCCCTGTGATTTGTTCCTGGATTGAGAATGATATAAGACAGTATCAATCCACGAAGGATAAATCATTAAATATCCCTAGTCAGAGCATTATCGAGATTGAACATCGATGAATGCGTAAAAGACTAGTATTACACTTGTGCGCGTTGTGAGGGCACAACATCATAGTTCTCATATATTTGGGTATAAGATACTCATGTAAGTGTAATATGAGGTTGTGTTTCACCGATGGTACGGGAAACAGCTTCGCTCTGGATAAGAACCCCTCGGAATTCCATTGGTAGTATGACTATGTGTCTATGGAAATCCGAAATCAGGGTAGGTGTATTTGGTCTTAACCTGAGACTTGCACCGCTAATCCTTGCGAAAATCAATATACTTTGGTTGCGGTCGTCCAGGGCTTTAACAGGTTCTGTGTACGCCAATACTGGGTATATTGAGAATCGTAGTGTGTTGGGTGTGATGTCAAGACGGAAGTGTCACTCCAGTCATATGGAGTTGATGATCGCGCATGGATACTTAATTGGTTCTCTATATAAGGTTGCAACCGTTGGGATAATATGACTTGGTCATGATTATCCCATTTTAAAGAGACTAGTTGCTCGTTATCCGATATATGCTTCGTACGGGGCAGACACTGTACCAGCCTCATGCCTCGCATGTGATCATCCGATACTGGACAGAAATACGCAATACTACGTATACTACGTATACTACGCCTGATACAGATCCTTTATTCATGTAAGGATGTTTCCGGAGAATTGGGTAGGCATAGCGCTTTGCTAGAGGCCAACCTTGTCTTGTAAATCGGTACAAACGTAGTACGAGGAACTTACGTGTTCGGATAGTCCGACGACCGAATTTACTGCCAACATATCAGGGGATCTCATGGGTCGCTTCCCAAAGATTCACCAATGAAGTATGACTCGCACTTTTAATTAATATGGGATTAATTAGATGAGAGAGAAAATTAATCTGGTATTAATTGCGGAGATATTTTATCTGGGATAAAATATCAATTAAAGAGAGATAACGATTATTTGGAATTAATTGGTAAATTAATATATTCGATATATTAAACGAAATTAGATTTCGACGCGGAATTAAAATTAGATTTTAATTCGGGCGAACGAATTAATTTAGAATTAATTCGTTAGCGACGTAAATAGTGACTTCGCTAGGTGTAATCATTTAATTGTGTCGCAATGGAAAATTCGTTAATTTAGAATTAGCGAACCCGAGCCCGGGATTATTTGCGAGCGCATTCGCATTTCGAATTCGAGTGCGGCACGTTAGTCAAATCAAGCGTCAAATCGCTAGTCGCATCTAGCATCACATCAAGCGTCAAATCTTGTCACTTTGAGTGATATGACAAGTGATTGAGTGATGTGGTGGTTGTTGGCATTAAAAGATTGACTTTTTATTTGCCAAATTTTTGGTATATGATTTAATAAAATCAAATACAAAATTAGACAACACACTTTTACTCTTATCTCTCTCCATTCTCCTTCTCTCTCACGCCCTTGGGGCTGCTCAATTTCTTCTTCTGCAAAAGCAGTGAACTGCCGAGTATTTGAAGAAATAAAGGGAAGCAAGTGTGATTTTGTGGCAAAATCGAGAGTGCTAGCACACTCCGGGATCAATGCGAAGGTGATTGGGAAGTCCACCCACGAGCCGGGAACTATTCGACGAAGCTTGGAGCTTGACGAAGGACCAAAATCGAGCCAAAAATAGTGAGGAATTACAGGCCACTGCCGAACCAGTGAAGAGGCAGAAAACAGAATTTTTGTTGCCTCCGCGTCGCTCAACTGCTCGATGTAAGTATTCCGCGACTTCCTCGAATGTATTCACACATGTTCAAGCTTGATTTATGATCCTTGGGACCTAGATAATCTCCAACAAGGCCATCCTTGTCTTGTAATTCAGTATAAACGTAGTGTGAGGTACTTACGTATTCGGATAGTCCGACGACCGAATTTACTGCCAACATATCCGGGGATCTCATGGGTCGCTTCCCAAAGAGTCACCGATGACGTATGACTCGCACTTTTAATTAATCTGGGATTAATTAAATGAGAGAGAAAATTAATCTGGGATTAATTGCGGAGATATTTTATCTAGGATAAAATATCATTTAAAGAGAGAGAATGATTAATTTGGAATTAATCGATAAAATAATATATTCGATATATTAAACGAAATTTGATTTCGACGCGAAATTAAAATTAGATTTTAATTCGGGCGAACGAATTAATTTATAATTAATTCGTTAGCGATGTGAATAGTGATTTCGCTAGGCGAAATCATTTAATTACGACTCAACGGAAAATTCGTTAATTTGGAATTAGTGAACTCGAGCCCGGGATTATTTGCGAGCGCATTTTCATTTCGAATTCGAGTGCGGCACGCAAGTCAAATCAAGCGTCAAATCGCTAGTCGCATCTAGCGTCACATCAAGCGTCAAATCATGTCACTTTGAGTGATGTGACAAGTGATTGATTGATTGATGTGATTGAGTGATGTGGTGGTTGTTGGCATTAAAAGTTTGACTTTTTTATTAGCCAAATTTTTGGTATATGATTTTAAAAAAAAATCAAATACAAAAAAAGAGACAACACACTTTTACTCTTCTCTCTCTCCACTCTTCTTCATCTTCACGCCCAAAGTGGGCAATTTTCTTGCTTCTGGTTTGGCAGTTCTTCCGTGAACCAAGGGAGAAAAATGGGAGCAAAAGTCGCAATTTTGTTGCAAAATCGAGACTGCTAGCACACTACGGGATGATGCAAAGGTGATAGGGAAGTCCACCCATGAGCCGGGAACCATTTGGCGAAGCTTGGAGCTTGACGAAAGACCAAAATGGAGGCCAAACCAGTGAGCACCTACAGCCCACTGCCGTGACAGTGAAGAGGCAGAATCTGAAATTTTTGTTACTTCGGCGTCACTCAACCGATCGATGTAAGTATTCTGCGACTTCCTCGAATGTATTCACACATGTTCATGCTTGATTTATGATCCTTGGGACCCTTAGAATCTCCAACAATGGTATCAAGAGCTTGGTTAATAGCATGAAAATTATTTAGGCCTTAAAATTGGGCAAACTTGATTTTGAGCATGATTAATGAAATTGGATGAATTAGTATGCTTAAATGTGTTTGAATTAAGGATTGATTGGATCAATTTGTTAAAATTGTGTTTGGAACAAATTTCCCCAATTTTTTGGTGTTGGCCGAAATGTAATGCCCTAAAATATCTTGGGATTTTTTTAATTTTTGACAATTGGATGTGTTGGAAATCATTCGGGAATATGATTTAATGCCGATTGTGGGTTTAATTGGATTGAAACCGAATCGGACAAAAATTACTCCTATATTGCCGAGACATTATGAGAATGAGTGGGTTTGATTTTTTGTTAATTTGTGTTGGACACTAATTGATGTAGATGAGCATGATTAATTGGCCTAATTTTTGTTTTGGAAATAATGATTTGGGTGATTAATTATGTTAATGCACTTTATTAATTAAATTTTAAAATTGGATTTTAGTAATTTAGTTAATTGGGCTAATTTTGGAAATTGGGCTTGAAATGTTGTAAATGGGCTTATTGGGCTTTGTTGTACAAAGTTGGGTTAAGGTAAATTGGATTGGATCCAATTGGGCCCAAAACCGCTTCCATAAAGCCCAAATGCGACAAATGGACCTTTAAAGTTTAATTGGGCCTAATGGGCCAAGATTGATTTCTAGGCTTATGGGGTAACTCCCGGATTGGATTTTGGTTATTCGGTTTGACCCGAGTTGACCAAAAGTCCACGCCTCAAGAAATTAATTAAAAGCCCATTGGACTTTAATTAAATTGACGTTGGACGTTAATCGGGCTTTGAGACCCGTTGCAATTAAATTTGGAATTTAAGTCGTAAAAGTTCCTTAATAAAGTGTAATATTTAATTTGGAATTAAATAGTGAATTAGAATTAAATACATATTAAATTGGATTTAATGTTGTAGTTTAATTTAATTCGAGAATTTGTACTTTGAGTACTTATTCGCAAAACGAGTTTGACTCGAGCAAAATCAAATCGTTGTTTGAACATTGGATGGTCACTAATTATCAGATTAATTAATTTGATTAGATTGATTGATAACATGCTTGTGTGAATACATGGTTGCGATGCATGAATAATGTATATCAGATGGATATTAGATGGGTGGGGTAATTTTAGAAATTGTTGTAATAAATTTGGAATTTATTAATTGGACCTGCGTGTCCAGCCTTATTACCTCCATATTCTTTGTATTCTCTTCTCACCTATTCCCCTCAATGTAAATGAGGTTTCTTTATAAGTGTAGTGTAACGGGTAGAAGCAAATACATGTGCTAGCGGGAGAGAGAAAGTGAGAGATTTGATCTAGGATCAATGTGTAAAGTATCCATCTGCATATCATTATTATTTTTCATATGCGCTTTATTATATATTTAGAATGCATGTTTAAGGGTGTATGATGATGAGACCATTAATTAAGATAATAAATTGGTTGCCAATTTGCACTCGAAAAACCCTCGCAAAATATTAAGCGTTTTTCCTTCCATTGAGTGATTCTCACTCAAGATCCGAGACTGGCATTGGCTTGTTGGCCAAATTCAAGGCCTTTGTTTGTCGAGGATGTGTTTGAATCACGAGAGCTTTGTTACATGTCAGTGTCTTGTCCAAGTTGTGGTTTGTTGGCCGAAGTCAAGACCACTTCTTGTCCATCGACATTGATTACGAAGCTTTCCATGGTCAATGGGTCGCGCTTAACTGGGATCACTAAGTTTGTTGTGCCAAAGCCAAGGCTTAGTTGATTCAGAGGAAAATGGTTAGGTAATACATTGGATGTATTGGCATATATAAGATATATGTTTCGAACTTGGATGTCCCCTACCGGTTCTAGGAATTTGATTGGATCCATTCGATCTTAGAGATCTACCTAGTTAATTATCATACAATTTGTTGGCCAAAGTCAAGATTGTGTGATATTTAACGGGATCATAGCCCGCTAGGAAACACGGTTTCCCGAGTACTCGACAGAGGGTTAGAGGGTCGCCGAAAAATAGTGGGAGGCAAGAATTGAATTTGCAATATTCGTTTAATTACTTGCCATACGCGCTCAAATCAAATATCATTCGTCATCAAATAATTAAATGTTAGTTGGACTAATATTTAAAATGTTGTTTTAATAAATAGTTGGACTATATTCAAACTAATCATTTATAGTTGATTTTATAATTGGATTATAGTAATCAATATAATTGATTCTAATCTATTAAATTATAGTTGATTAAATAGTTGGACTATTATAATCATTATAATAAATAGTACCAAAATCGTTGATTAAATAGTTGGACTATTAGAATCATGATATAAATTGAAAGATTGACGTTTAATACATAATCCTAGGGAAAATGTGTTTTAATGGTTTAATTTCCAAATTGGGAATAATTTTAGGATGGTCCTGGAAAAATAATAAGTTACTTTATTTGATAAAATAACATATTATGCCTAAGCCCGGAGTTAAGCAAATAGTAGAGCATAATCTTTGGAAGATTAATGTGATGATAACTTTAGTGCTTAATCCATTATACTTACCGCAATAGACTACTTTATTTATTTGTCAGAACTAAGGGTTAGATCCATTAAAGTATGATAATGAAATTGAAGGATCTTCATAAATCTATCTTTAGATTTTAGAAGTACTAAATTGCAATAAATAACTCTTGGAGAGTTAATGACTATTCTCAATGAGACAAAGTCAAAGTTTGCAATAAGGCAAGTAGCGCAAGGTGCACCTTACTTCGATATTCTAGAAACCCGAGGCTAGGCCAAAGGCTTCTGGAATGTGGAAAAGGGCAAAGGAAAAATCATTGTAATCTTCTGGGAAGATAAAGGACATATCCCAAAATGTCTGCCTAAATTGTGGCAAACGGGATCACGGAAGCGTGACTGCCGTTAGGACAAAGCAGACATGAAAGAATTGAAGACGAGCAAGGCTATGACTTCAAATATGTTTGTCATAATTATGTTCACTACTAGTATTAAAATTGGATTTTAAATACTTAGTGTGGTACATAAATATATACTGATGTTCACAATCTGCTTTGAGCAGGATACTGACTTCAGTTGAGATTTATCTGCGTTTTGGAAACGGGACGAAAGTCGCTGTTTCAACCGTAGATACCTAAGTTTAGGAACTACCTTCGGGTGTGTACTTAAATTAGGAAACTGTTATAATGTGACTAGTTTGACTAGAAACATTATATTTATATCAGTGTTTAACCCACTGCGGGTGAACCTTTATATTCTAGAACACTAAAGTGTTTTATTTTATAAAGATGATATTGAGATATACACATTAGATGTGAATAACAGCATTTATATTTTGAATATAAAT
Source organism: Zanthoxylum bungeanum (assembly GCA_019454045.1). Lineage (NCBI taxonomy): Eukaryota > Viridiplantae > Streptophyta > Magnoliopsida > Sapindales > Rutaceae > Zanthoxylum > Zanthoxylum bungeanum. The sequence continues at coordinate 209,614 of SKCR01033148.1, read as the reverse complement.
AAATCTCAAACAAATAATGACAAACAATAGCTCAAACTGATTTGATCAGATGAAACTAATTGTGGCATTTTTGTTTGGGACACAATCTAAACAAGACTCGTATATCCACACTTTCGAAGAGTGGGTACTCGGACTAATTTGATTCCAATCAAATAAAATCTACGAATCTAGTTTATTGGGCAAAGTGCCTAAAACACTATTTACTTGGTAAAAGTGTAAATGCCACTGATCTGTTAGCCCTAGTTCATTGTGAAGCAAGTGGGCCCATGTCTAGCTAGGTTAGATGTGGAGATGAATATTTCGTGACCTTTACGGAAGTGGCATCGCGTTATGGTTATGTGTTTCTATTGAAACACAAATCGGAAACTTTTATAGTGTCGACACGAAATAGACAAACAGATCGGCTATAGTATTATACCGTCACGGTAAGACCGTAATGGAAAATATTTAAGCAATAAGTTTCTTATAAACTTGAAATAGTATAGTATTCTTTCAAATGAGGACTCCTCCCGGAACACGTCAGTTTGACGGTGTGTCCGAACTGAGTAACCGAATTTTGTTGGACATGATAAGGTTAATCATGAGTCGCTCTGAGCTACCATTTCCTTCAATGGATAAGCTTCAAAACAGTGTAAAAACTTATTTAGAATAAAGTTCCATTAAAATCTGTTAGACAGATTTCATATTAGATATGAATGGGAAAGAAACCGGGTTTCTCATTCCAAATGATTTGGGAATGCTAGGCATATGTTTGGATGATGCCAAACTAAAACCCAAATTGGATAAGTGCCAATTGTAGGTTATCCTAGGGATACATAAGTATAGTACTTATACATTTCACTAGAGAACAATTAGATTGTTGCTCACCATGCGCCTTTCCTGAGAGGAATACTGATATGCAGTGGTAAGTGGAAGGATAGTAAAACTCGATGAAAATCGGAGTAATACTATTCAAGGCACCGAATCCTAATGAAACACAAATAGTTCATCAAGGATGAAACTATTACCATAATCTTCGAATACACAAGAACCGCGTTTGTCGGAGAGAGTCAGAAAATAACCTGGGTATGGGTTTCTGATTTCACCTCATAAAGATGTCTATCTTATTGAGGAATTCCAACTGACTACGTATTAGGAAGTGATACAAGGTATCGACTCCCTATTATGACAAAATGTCATGAGTCCGAAATGGATTCCATGTATATCAACTTAGTTTGTATACTAGTTGATGTACCGTAAGCCATTGTGCCTATTGGTACTTATAAGTCTTCAAGGAAGATGTACATGGATGGCAACATACCAACGTATAAAGCTAGGCTTTTAGCTGAAAGGTATCGTTATCAACATTGTGCTGATTACGATTTAACCTTTTAACTGTTGCCACGGTAAATCCATTTGGAAAATGCTTGCTAAAGCTGCGTGTTTCATTTATGAAATATGTCAGCTTAACGGGAAAATTGCTTTCAAGAAAAGGAAACCTTTTGGATGATGTTTACAACATCCTGTCGATTTTGTCGTACCATAACTAGCAAACAAGGTTTGCAGGTTACTCGATCCATGTTTGGATTGAAGCAAGCATAGGTTCTTGGAATTATCGTTTTGATGTAATCATAATTGAGTATGATTTAATTTAAAACGAAATGATTCTTGTGTATATAAGAAGGTTAGTGGGAGCGCACTGACAGTGGCTATCCTGTAAATAATGATATTACCTCATTTCTTGGAAATGATATTCCCATAATAACTATCGGCAAAAGCTTGGCTTTCGAATACTCTCCGAGAACTCGTACATTGAAAATTGTACTCGACCTGGTGTCTCATACGCTTTGAGCATATGGATTCACAAACAGGCCAATCCAAGTGATAGTCACTGGATTGATGTTAAGAACATCCGTTAGTATCTTAGAGATCTAAGGATGTTGTCTTAAACTATGGAGATGGAGAACTTGAAGTGGCTGGGATCACTGTAGTAAGTTTCCTAACCGATAAGACGACTAAAAGTCGCAAACGGCACTATACAGTTTGAATAACGGAACAGTGAGCTGGAAATCTTCCAAGCAAGATATTGTTACCGAATAAACAACAAATGCGGGTTATTGCTGCAGCTGAGGCGGCAATCAAAGCCATTTGGGTCGATAATAAATCTAATTAGATTAGAAATAATTTTGTTAGCAGCTGAGCTAGGCATCAGCACAGGCTAAAGAATTAATGGTCTCATCAACGATACAGATACATACTTCGATATTCATCAAATTCGTTCGGATCATACATCGTGGCGATGTGATGATCGAATAAATCGCATCAGATGATAATCATGAAAATCCGCAGACGAAAGCATTTCTATGCTTCGTACGGGGCAGACACTGTACCAGCCCCAGGCCTTGCATGTGATCATCCGATACTGGACAGAAATACGTAATACTACTTATACTACGCCTGATACAGATCCTTTATTCCTGTAAGGATATTTCCGGAGAATTGGGTAGGCATGACGCTTTGCTAGAGGCCAACTTTGTCTTGTAATTCGGTATAAATGTAGTACGAGGTACTTACGTGTTCGGATAGTCCGACGACCGAATTTACTGCCAACATATCAGGGGATCTCATGGGTCGCTTCCCAAAGATTCACCGATGAAGTATAACTCGCACTTTTAATTAATATGGGATTAATTAGATGAGAGAGAAAATTAATCTGGTATTAATTGCGGAGATATTTTATCTGGGATAAAATATCAATTAAAGAGAGATAACGATTAATTTGGAATTAATTGGTAAATTAATATATTCGATATATTAAACGAAATTAGATTTCGACGCGGAATTAAAATTAGATTTTAATTCGGGCGAACGAATTAATTTAGAATTAATTCGTTAGCGACGTAAATAGTGACTTCGCTAGGTGTAATCATTTAATTGTGTCTCAATGGAAAATTCGTTAATTTAGAATTAGCGAACCCGAGCCCGGGATTATTTGCGAGCGCATTCGCATTTCGAATTCGAGTGCGGCACGCAAGTCAAATCAAGCGTCAAATCGCTAGTTGCATCTAGCGTCACATCAAACGTCAAATCATGTCACTTTGAGTGATATGACAAGTGATTGATTGATTGATTGATGTGATTGAATGACGTGGTGGTTTTTGGCATTAAAAGTTTGACTTTTTTATTAGCCAAATTTTTGGTATATGAATTAAAAAAAAATCAAATACAAAAAAAATGAGACAACACACTTTTACTCTTCTCTCTCTCCACTCTTCTTCATCTTCACGCCCAAAGTGGGCAATTTTCTTGCTTCTGGTTTGGCAGTTCTGCCGTGAACCAGGGAGAAAAATGGGAGCAAAAGTCGCGATTTTGTTGCAAATTTGAGAGTGCTAGCACACTACGGGATCATGCGAAGGTGATAGGGAAGTCCACCCATGAGCCGAGAACCATTCGGCGAAGCTTGGAGCTTGACGAAGGACCAAAATGGAGTCCAAACCAGTGAGCACCTACAGCCCACTGCCGTGACAGTGAAGGGGCAGAATCTGAATTTTTGTTGCCTCCGCGTCGTTCAACCGATCGATGTAAGTATTCCGCGACTCTCCTCGAATGTATTCACACATGTTCATGCTTGATTTATGATCCTTGGGACCCTTAGAATCTCCAACAGTTTGGGGTTCTATCCGTTGCGAGGGGTTTGTTTGGCCTTAAACATCCAAGTGATACCAATTGACGCGGAACTCATTTGGATGTTTAAGGCCAAGCAACCCCCTCGCAACGGATAAAACCCCAAGCACCGCGAATTCGATTTTGTAGGAACAAAACCCTTCCAATGCCATAAAGAAGACCCACAAAGAACTTGTCTTTGAGAACCCTTAACATGATTCCTTGCAGTGTTCTGCTAGTACGGAGACGCCACCAAGGTTGACACGCCTTAGATAAGTCAAAGCTGAAACAAAGGGGAATCCCTCCCTTAAGCTTGAAATTCGGCCATAGCCATTTTTCTTTGAAGAAATTCGAAATATGTAATTTTCATTGAAGGAGACAAAGTTTACAATATATAGGATAAGACAAATTTACTAAAATTCCCTTCAAAAGGTCCTAAAATTACCCAATGGCTACATAAAGCTAAAGTCCTAAGTAGTCATTTACTAAATATTACAAATATCCCCACCAAGATCTTTATGCAAGTGGCAAAAAGATGAAAAATAAAAAGTCAACAAAAGTGGCATCATTTTCTAAAGAATGCCTAATAAGTCATTTTTGCTAACTATTTGGTTCTAATCAAATCTAACTAAATGACTTAGCTAACTTAGTTACAAATGACCTAACTAAGTCAACAAATCAATGAAAACCCCAAAAAGTCAACAAAAGAGGTAGCTTTTCCCAAAATGACAAAATCGTCCCTTTTGCACAAATTCCTCCAAATTTCGTGGGCTTTCATTTACATGGCCCAAATGATGTGTCGCAAGTCCATTAAGTCTTGTCTTGGTCGACTTTTTGGTGTTGAACTTGATTCAACTTGATTCCTCAAAATGCTCAAATTGTGTCGTTGATGCAGTTGAGAATGTATCTCTGAGCTGAGTGATTCTTATGCTACGAGAATCATGTCATTCCCTCAATCCTCGAAAGGATTCGTCCTCGAATCCAAATCTGGATCAAAGATAAAGATTAGAAATAAACCTGGTCGATTCAAAATTTCAATTGCCACCATGATTACTAGGTGGCCCAGACTGGCTCGTGTCATTGTGATAATAAATTAATAAAGAATCAAAATTAAATTAAATAAATAAGAAACACAAAATAAATAAATATATATATATAATAAATATATATATATATTTATATTTATATATATATATATATATATATATATAAAAGATTTATTAAATAAGTGTAAAAGCGAAAAAGTATAAATATAAAGAAAAATGAGAAAAAAAAAACAATTAAATCAAAAAGTAAAATCAAAGAAAAAAATAATTAAATTAAAAAGTGAAATAAGGAAATAAGGAAATAAAAAATTAAATAAAAAAATAATTTATTTAAAAGAGGAGGGATAACATTGCCATTTTATAATGAGACAAATAAGGGTAAGCTGTCAGAGGTGGCGGGGGAAAGAAATTTTCATATAAGGGGTGCGCTAGCGAAACGTAGCTATCAATAATGTCTAATTATGATATATCCCAATTTATAGAAAATATCAATAATGTCTATTAGGGTATATCCCCATTTTTTAGCGTTTTTGTTAATTTTATGAAATAAATACAATACCTCATAACCTAGGATATTTTATGGTAAATTTTTAACTTAAATCTACGATTTAAAAGACCATCATGACCGACCTCATGAAGACCGACCAGATAGCGAGATATGCTCCAGATGATAAGTTATCCTATTCTTATGGGATAAGGAGATAAATTATCTTATTCTTATGGGGTAATGAGATAAGTTATCCTATTCTTATGGGATAAGGAGATAAGTTATCCTACTTTCATGGAAAAAGGTTGATGAGTCAGTATCCTAATAGGATATGGGAAGTGAAGGTAGTTTTCAACTAGGAATCCTTATGGGAAAATGAATCTGATTTCTTCACTATTATAAATAGAAGGGGAAAGTGTAAGTAAGGGGTATGAGAATCATTACAATCAGACTTGTAAACACGAGAGATATCAGAGAAGCATATCTCAGTAATAAAAAAATCATTCGTTTTGTGCCCGTGGACGTAGGTTGGATATGATCCGCCGAACCACGTTAAATCTCTTTGTTGATTGGTGTATTTGTCTGTCTTTTGCTAAATTTGCTTTTGGTTCCCCCCTTAACCAAACAAATTCACTATTGAGGGAGGGTTGTTCTGTGGGTAATATTCCCATATTGCCCTGAGACCGAAATCGGCCGTCAACAGTTGGCGCCGTCTGTGGGGAGCTCCAACAAAAAGCAGCTCGCGTGGTAGGACGATGGCAGAAGATGGAAATCACCGGTCGTCAGGGAGTTTAACAACAGATTGGATTAGAAGATGGAGGAAAATATGAGGAAAAATAGGGAGGAAAATCAAATCCTTCTCAAATCCATGATGGACAAACTGGAGAGGATGGAAGAGACGAATAATAAGGGGCTTGAAGTCGGAGCCAGTCGGAGAAGAGGCGAAAAAGAAGAAGGCAACGGATCCCAAAAATGTGAGTAAGACCTCTTCTGTTTTAGGCTGACATTTGATTATGCTTGTTTGTTATGGCCCACACAATGGTTTTGATATTTGTTTTACGGCTTGGGTCTGCTCTTGTACCGCCGAGACCGATGTTTCTTTCCAGCTCGGGTCTGCTCTTGTACCGTCGAGACCAATGTTTCTTTCCGGCTCGGGTCTGCTCTTGTACCGCCGAGACCGATGTTTCCTTCCGGCTCGGGTCTGCTCTTGTACCGTCGAGACCAATGTTTCTTTCCGGCTCGGGTCTGCTCTTGTACTACCGAGACCGATGTTTCCTTCCGGCTCGGGTCTGCTCTTGTACCGCCGAGACCGATGTTTCCTTCCGGCTCGGGTCTGCTCTTGTACCGCTGAGACCGATGTTTCCTTCCGGCTCGGGTCTGCTCTTGTACCGCCGAGACCGATGTTTCTTTCCGGCTCGGGTCTGCTCTTGTACCGCCGAGACCGATGTTTCCTTCCGGCTCGGGTCTGCTCTTGTACCGCCGAGACCGATGTTTCTTTCCGGCTCGGGTCTTCTCTTGTACCGCCGAGACCGATGTTTCCTTCCGGCTCGGGTCTGCTCTTGTACCGCTGAGACCGATGTTTCCTTCCGGCTCGGGTCTGCTCTTGTACCGCCGAGACCGATGTTTCTTTCCGGCTTGGGTATGCTCTTGTACCGCCAAGACCGATCTTTCCTTCCGGCTCGGGTCTGCTCTTGTACCGCCGAGATCGATGTTTGTTTCGGCTCGGGGCTGGATTTCGTTCCGCCAAGGCCACTTGGTTATTCAGATCGGGGCTGGATTTCGTTCCGTCGAGGCCTTATGGTTTATTCAGCTCGGGGCCGGGTTACGTCCCACCGAGTCGGCTTCTTTGGACTGGGGATGTAACATTCCCCCAGAGCCAAGTCTTTTCTTTTAGCTCGGGGTCGGGTTACGTCCCACCGAGTCGACTTCTTTGGACTGGGGATGTAACATTCCCCCAGAGCCAATTCTTTTCTTTCAGGTCGGGGTCGAGTTACGTCCCACCGAGTCGGCTTCTTTGGACTGGGGATGTAACATTCCCCCACAGCCAAGTCTTTTCTTTCAGCTCGGGATCGGGTTACGTCCCACCGAGTCGGCTTCTTTGGACTGGGGATGTAACATTCCCCCAGAGCCAAGTCTTTTTTTTAGCTCGGGGTCGGGTTACGTCCCACCGAGTGGGCTTCTTTGGACTGGGGATGTAACATTCCCCCAAAGCCAAGTCTTTCTTTCAGCTCGGGGTCCGGTTACGTCCCACCGAGTCGGCTTCTTTGGACTGGGGATGTAACATTCCCCCAGAGCCAAGTCTTTCTTTTAGCTCAGGGTCGGGTTACGTCCTACCGAGTCGGCTTCTTTGGACCGGGGATGTAACATTCCCCTAGATCCAAGTCATTCTTTTAGCTCGGGGTTGGGTTACGTCCCACGAGTTGGCTTCTTGGGACTGAGGATGTAACATTCCCCCAGAGCCAAGTCTTTCTTTTAGTTCAGGGTCGGGTTACGTCTCACCGAGTCGGCTTCTTTGGACTGAGGACGTAATATTCCCCTAGAACCAAGTCTTTCTTCAGCTCGGGGTCGAGATACGCCCCACCGAGAGACTTATCATCGGCATGGGATCGGAACAACTCCCTCATGGTCGGCCCTTTATTGGTCTGGGGAGGGGACATTCCTCCAGAGCCAAATGTTATTCTCAGCTCGGGGTCGGGTTACGTCCCACCGAGTCGATCGTCATCAACATAAGGGCAAGGCATTTTTCTCTGCGGTTCCTGGAATGACCACCGACGGATTCATCGGCACACAATCTTTTTTTATAGTTCCTGGCATCAACTCGCAAACTCTTTGTTACCGAGAACTATGGGATAGATGTTGATGGTGTTTTTTAAGCACTATGATATTTAAGCAGTACGGCAGGGGTAAAAAAGGTAACTCCCTTCTTGATCGAGGCCACTAATGCCGACCCGACCACATGAGTTAGGGGCCGAGCGCTTATGATCGGTAACCCGACCACTTAAGATCGGATGACCGGGCATTATCAGATCGACATCAGCATTCTCAGTTCAAAAGATCATCATGACCGACCTCATGAAGACCGACCAGATAGCGAGATATGCTCCAGATGATAAGTTATCCTATTCTTATGGGATAAAGAGATAAGTTATCATATTCTTATGGTAAGGAGATAAGTTATCCTATTCTTATGGGGTAAGGAGATAAGTTATCATACTTCATGGGAAGGTTGATGAGTCAGTATCCTAATAGGATATGGGAAGTGAAGGTAGTTTTCAACTAGGAATCCCTTATGGGAAAATGAATCTGATTTCTTCACTATTATAAATAGAAGGGAAAGTGTAAGTAAGGGGTATGAGAATCATTACAATCAGACTTTTAAACACGAGAGATATCAGAGAAGCATATCTCAGTAATAAAAATATCATCCGTTCTGTGCCCGTGGACGTAGGTTGGATCTGATCCGCCGAACCACGTTAAATCTCTTTGTTGATTGGTGTATTTGTCTGTATTTTGCTAAATTTGCTTTTGGTTCCCCCCATAACCAAACAAATTCACTATTGAGGGAGAGTTGTTTTGGGGGTAATATTCTCATATTATCCTGAGACCGAAATCAGCCGTCAACAAATTTTATAATTTTTAACAACAAAATAATTTTTTTGGTCAAAAAATCTTTTTCTAAAAAGCTTTACGAGTAAAAATTTTAATTGAAAAAGTTGTTTTTGAAAAATAAATTAATGAATAAATATTTATATTTATTTTTAAGTAAAAAATTTAAGTTAAAACATCTCACCCAATAAATTTATTTAATACGTTAGCATTTAAGAATTGTATTAATACCTCGTATAGTAGTCAAGCTTAGAGATGATAATTTTTCCCAGCGTAATTTGTGACATATTTTTATATCTTTTTTTGTAAAGGGGATGGCACGGGACAAAAATATTATTTTGAAAATTGAAACGGAACGAGACGGGACAATGAGATGAGATGAGATAAGATTTAAAAATATGGGATGTGAATTAACAAAATATGAGACTAGATCAAAACATTTTTTATCCTGAAATAATATAACCGAACAAGATGAAAATGATTTTTCATCCATTCAATCCCAATCCTGTACCTTCCCTTCCCCTTGCCAATCATAGTCAAGCGTCAACCCGTAATGATATCATTTTATTTGAATCTATGGAAGTTAATTGTGATGGGAAGTCTGACACACTTCAAAGAAAATAAAATTAGTTAGTGTTCATTTTATTTACATTAGCATTACGGTCCGGCACGATCGTTTATCATTTTTTAAAAAAAATTTCTTTATTCACGGCATGGTGAAAAATTACCAGAGATCGAGTCTAAATTTAGTACAGTTAAAAATTTTATCTGTTTTATTTAATTTAAATTAAATAATTTAATAATAAAGTTTTAAATGTTTCAAAAAGAGAAAATTATTTATTCGAATTGAATAAAAAATGCGAAGTAGATTTTTCTTCTTTTTTGGTAATTTTTCTACTTTAGTTTGAAGGATTAATAATCAAATGAAGAGGTTAGTCCATTGACAATTCACAAATGAAAAAATGAATCCATCGGTCCCTCTTGAATATTTTTCAACTATAATTGTTCACAAATTTTTCGTTACTACGCGTGTAAGGTTCAAATCTGCTGAGACACAATCCCAGAAAATGGTGATTGATTATAAGAAAATGCCTCAAAGAGGCACAAACACACAGATTACAGTCCTAAAGATTACAAAGCTAAGAATTTAAACTATTTGCTCATTTTCAGTCTTTTTTTTTCTTTGCTACACCTGAGCCTTTTATAGTGCATGACTCTGCCAAACGCTCGAGCGGTTTCGCCGTCTTCAGCCCATTAAGCCCCCACGTTCCCTGCTCACATGTAACTATTAGATCATGCGCGCAACCGCTGGATCGTGCATGCAATTGCTGGGTAACTTGCTAGATCGTGGGGGTTCTTGCATGTCTGTGCAATAACCGTAAGAGCGTCCACTCATAGCTAGTCACCTGCATGGTACCTTCGTTATTCATCTTTCATCGTTCTTTACCCGTTTCTCGAATTATTCCGAGTTGAGTCTTTCTAGTCGAATCATTCTTCATCCATTTCCAGAACGACGCTGTGACTTTTCGTCATTTGATACGTTCGGCCTTTTCGTTCTTGGGATAAATTTATTTTCTGTTAACAATAATATTTAAAGTGTTTTTGCCCTATAAATCCCTCTATCTTTATTAAAACTCTTAACTCTTGGATTACTAAGTAGTGAAATATTAGGTCATCCAAATTTTTTAAAAAAAATATGTGACTATTCTTTAAAAAAAAAATGATAGAATTAGAGGAATTAGTCTTCTTTAGACAAAATGATAAAGGAATATAGGAAAACGATCTGGCTGATGTGACAATTTTGTTTCTATTCGGAAACATAAATAGAGGAATTAGTCTTTTTTAGACAAAATGATAAAGGAATATAGGAAAACGATCTGGCTGATGTGACAATTTTGTTTCTATTCGGAAACATAAATATACATAATTGAGTTGCATTGCTTTAATTCGAAAACAACACTGTATCATTGTTTTTGAGGATGACTGTATACTTAAAGGAATTAATCTTCCAATAATAATGACAAAACTTGGAAGTGGTCACAGTACACTGCAGTAACAAATACATCTATTTGAACTGTTTTTATAAATAATAATTGAACATATGACCATGAACTTAAAAATTTGTAATCCATCTTATCTTATGCTTAATAAGACGACAAATTTTATGGTGGGGCCGAGGTGTAACATCCCGCCAGATGCATGACGTTACCGGCAGGAGGCAGAGCTAATTCTTCTCCCTAAGTCTCCAAACAAACGGAAAACAGACATGTGTCCTAAAAATGGACAACCTGAATTACAGTCTATCACCAAAAAAACCTGTACAAATATGAAATACGCAAATAGGACCCCCGGTCCAACTCAAAATAATTCAAATCACATCATCAATCTTCAGGGTTCCGTGCCCAAATCAAAACAAACAATCCAATGCTTATAATTACAGACATATAATAATGTTCTTTAATTAATAAACATATACACATGTAACATGATTTTTAAATTATATGACCCTTCTCAGGACTCTAGATTGGGTGACTGTAACTTGAGTAATCCATCGACTGGAGCAAGATATTAAAACTTGAATGGCTGACCGATCTGGTTACCAACCTGCAAAACAAGCAAACTATAGTAGTGTGAGTAATGAAACTCAGTAAGTAATCGTGTATAACAAAAGCATACACGTCAAACATATTATAACATTTGTTAATTAAACATATGTGAACTATGATATAACTATCATTTTCAGAACCTTTACGTGAGCTGATTTTTATCCATTTTCTAATAATCTTTCAAACTTCCATTTATCATTTACTAACTGACCATACGAAAAAAATACCCAAAGACTTATTAGTGGTTACCCATATGCGAAATTATATTAATTCGTAAGTATTCTTATACTCTGTCGGTCATATATCAGAACCATACCATACCTACATATGTCTTTACAAACTTAAGTACATATCATATATTAACCCTTAGATCTATCACTTAATAATTCCATACGTCTGATTTTAGAATCTTTATTTAGAATCGTTCATATCCGCAAACACTTCTAGCCCTAAAGCTTGCATACATACATGTCCAAACCCACTAATCGATCATATTCAAATATATGACATATATACATACCTATACAATTTCAGAAAAATTAACTTTTATCGATCCTCAAATCTTTCACTTACCAATCATACAAACCTGAAAACGCTTCCTACAATAATACTTTCATATACCAATATCCAAACATATAAATGTCATATAACCGACAATAACATCATCAAACAAATTATAAAACGCGGTTAAGATCGTAGTTTGGATACAAACCTACAATCATGCATCAATTAACTATACTTCAAGCATTCATCGCATAACATACTTACTTGGTGTAACATCCCCAGTACGGGTATGTTACCGGCAAGCAGCAAATACCCTTGTTGCTTAAGCCTCTAACTTATGTAATAAAGCACCCGCTCTTACCTAAAATACTATGTAATATTATAACTGATCAGACATGCAAACTTTAAAACTTAAAGTAAACTTAAGTGCAAAATAACGAAATGAACTATATATATAGTATACACATCATCGAATGTATGTCTACGATGCAACACAATGATATTCTAGAGAACTACATTCTATATGAATATAGATCTGGAAGGATAGACCCCATGACTAGTGACTGCCAGCATAACACTTGACCTCGAGCAGGGTCTCCAAAAGTTACACACACGTGGCTCACCAAAAGACGGATCTTGCAAAAGAACTAGGAAGTGGTGGGGGTGAGTCCTATGGAACTCGGTGAGTGGAGCTACAAAATCAAAGAAAATGAATCAATACAACTGTTTAAAATCATTTAATCATAAAATGCTTCTGAAATCCTTGTTTGAAAACTGGTTCTTTTCTTTTAAATTTGAGAAAAACCTTTTCTAAAATACTTTATGTATAAATCCTCTAGTACTGTAGAAAACCTGACGCATGAGGGCGTTATGTATCGCCGTCCCCCATACGCCTAACTAGTGGTCTTGGGGCGTTACGTATCGCTGTCCCCCAAGCCACTGAACTAGAGCCCGTAGTGCTGATTCATGCTACTACCTGACTCTTAAACTAGGGTCTAGGGGCATTATGTATCACCGTCCCCCTAGCCCTGAACTATGTGTGCATACGTTCTCTTTCCATCAATTCCATAAATCTTAAAATATCCCAAAACTTTCTTACATAAGAAATAACTGATAATTCAATAACGTTAATGCCCTAAAGTATTTACAAATAAATCTCGATCAATAACAAGTTAACATAAATCAACTTAAATATTTAGTCACGCGTCGCGACTTCAGCTGAAACAAAGGTTCATGGCTATGGTACGCATCACAATGCAGGTCCAGTTGTGTTGGGACGCGACCTCATCATACCCAAATTCAGGCTCTTGCCTCGTGCGCGTCGCCATTTCCAAAATCCAGATTTCATTCCTTTCATGGTTAACCCCGAATCTTATTTCAACACAGTCACAAGCAAATAGAACATCTAATTTATCATTATATCACACTTCTAGTATCCCAACACCATCAAATCTCACAAATCTTCACTAGATCAACCAACTAGGATAATAAACTTAGAATTATCCAAACACCAATTACTCAACACAGAACCATCCAAACTACCTTATTTTTAAGTCAACAACATTCTACAACCATCAAACTACGAAAACTCAAAATATTAAAGTTTGATCAAACAACTTTACCTTATTTCAAATGCCTTCTTTATCAATGGAGTCTCAAGGCTTCTTTCTCTTACTTAGGTTTAGATTGGAGTAAGGAAATCTAGCTAATTTTTTTTTTTGGAATTGAAGACAAAGGGAAAAAAAATTTCACTCCCTTGTTGTTTCAAGGAGTACCACCGTGAGAGAGAGAAAATGAAATAAGGATTTTATTTTATTTTATTTTATTTTATTTTTTGATTACTTATTTTCTTTATTTAACCTTCTAAAAAATACTAGCATTTTCTAGAAAACTAAATAAGGAAATGTGCTATTATTTCTATTATTATTTTTGGCCGAAATTCTGGCTTGACTTGCTTAATTTTTTCCTTCATTGCCCAAGCATTCACTCATTATTATTTGTTTATTAATTAATTAATGAATTAATGATGTAGAACTTCGACTAAAACTCAGATATTCATTCCTAAGTCGTCTAGTTACTTCATTTGATTTGTTATAAGATTTCGGGTCGTTACAAATTCTTCCCCTTAAAAATGATTCATCTTCGACTCAAAATACTTAAAGGATATAGAGTGCACCTTCATCCGCAGAGAGTTGGGGGTATTGTTCTCTTATGGTTTCTTATGGTTCCCAGGTAGCCTCTTGTTCCTTGTGATGTTGACAAATCACTTTGAATGAGGGAATCCACCAAGATCGTAGTTTTCTTGTTTCTCTACCCATAACGGCTACTGGTTGTTCCGTATAAGATAAATCGTGACGGATATCAACTGTCTGGGGTTCCAACACATGAGATTCATCATGAAAATACTTTCGTAACATAGATACATGGAAAATTGGATATATTATATCTATGTTGGGTGGAAGTGCCAATTCACAAGCTCTCCCTCCAACTCTCCGAATTATCTGGAATAGCCCAATGAATCTAGTGCTAAGTTTACCCTTTTTGCCGAATCTCATGACTCCTTTAAAAGGAGATACTTTTAAAAACACAAAATCCCCCACATGGAACTCCAAATCCTTTCTCCGGTGATCTGCATAACTCTTCTGGCGACTCTGAGCCATACCCAACCTTTCTCTGATTAGCTTTACTTTCTCCATGACATCTTGTACCAAATCAGGTCCCAATAACTTCTGCTCCCCGACTTCAAAACATCCAACTGGAGATCTACACTTCCGCCCATACAAAGCCTCAAATGGTGCTATTTGAATACTTGTTCGATAATTATTATTATAAGCAAATTCTATAAGTGACAAATGCTGGTCCCATCTACCCTCAAAATTAATCACACAAGCTCGAAGCATGTCTTCTAAAGTCTGTATGGTCTGCTCTGTCTGACCATCTGTTTGGGGGTGAAAGGCTGTACTAAAGCATAACTGGGAACCCAAAGCCTCTAGAAATGATTGCCAAAACTTAGAGGTAAACTGAGAACCTCTATCAGAGATATTTGAGATTGTACTCCATGCAACGACACCATCTCATCTAGGTACAGTTTGGCATATTCGGCTGCTGTGAAGCTAGTCTTAACTGGAAGGAAATGTGCCGATTTGGCCAATCTATCCACGATCACCCATATAGAATCACACCCTTTTAAGGTACGTGGGAGCCCAATGACAAAGTCCATAGTGATCTTCTCCTATTTCTACTCCAGAACGTCTAAACTCTACAGTTTCCCTACTAGTCTTTGATGTTCAGCTTTAACCTGCTGGCAAGTGAGACACCTTATGACAAATTCAGCTACATCATTTTTCATGTCATTCCACCAATAAAGATCCTTGAGATTGTGATACATCCTGGTGATCATATGATGTATGGTGTAGGATGAATTGTGGGCCTTTTCTAATATTGAGTGTATCAATTCCGAATCGGGGGGGAACAATAATTCTATTCTTCCTCATAATGATATTTTCACTGTCTATACGATACTCGTCTTCCATGCCTTGTTGCAACCTACTTCTGATCTGTTACACTTTAAGATCTGCTTCCTATGCAGTTCTAACTTCATCTATAAGGGTGGATCGCACACCTGAATCTGTGCTAATAATACTCATTGGGTTATCACTTGAAAGTTCACTCCATTCAGTATGCAACTCTGTATCTGCTTGATTGGGCTCCATCTCTCAATTGGCATATGAGCCAAAATCCCCATATAATTCCTGCTTAAGGCATCAGCTACAACATTAGCTTTTCCCGGATGGTACTGAATGGAGCAATCATAGTCTTTCAACAACTCCATCCACCTCAGCTGTCTCAAATTAAGCTCCTTTTGGCTCTGGATATTTTTAAGGCTTTTGTGATCGGTGAAAATTTCAAACCTTTCACATACAGGTAATGCTGCCATATTCAGAGCAAATATTATTACAGCCATCTCCAAATCATGAGTGGGATAATTCTGTTTATAAGGCTTCAATTGTCTAGAAGCATAAGCAATCAATCTCCCCCTCTGTATCAATACACAATCTTAACCCACCTTGGAAGCATCACAATACACTGTAAACCCTCCTGATCCCGTTGGCAGTTCAAGAACAAGAGTAGTAGTCAATCGACACTTGAGTTCCTAAAAACACTTTTCACAAGCATCAGACCATTCAAACTTCACATTCTTCTCTGTCAATCGTGTTAACAGAGTAGCTATTTTGGAGAAATTCTCAACAAACCTCCTATAGTACTCTGCTAACCCCAAGAAACTATGAATCTGAGTTACACTTTTAGGTCAATGCCAATTCTGAATAGCCTCAACCTTCTGAGAATCTACTCCAATCCATTCCTTAGATACCACATGCCCCAAGAATACCACGATGGTCTAACAAAATTCACACTTTGAGAGCTTGGCAAACAACTTATGTTCTCTTAGTGTCTGCAACACCTGATATAAATGCTCTGCATGCTCCTGATCATTACTCGAATACACCATAATGTCATCAATAAAGACTATCACAAACCTCTCTAGAAAAGGTCTAAACACAATGTTCATCAAATCTATAAACATTGTAGGGGCATTGGTCAGACCAAATGATATTACTAAGAACTCGTAATGACTATATCTGGTTCGAAAAGCTGTCTTCAGAACATCACTCTCCTTAATCTTCAATTGATGATAACCCAATTGTAGATCGATTTTTGAGAAACACTGCTCCCCCTGTAACTGATCAAATAAATCATCAATCCTTCGCAATGGGTATTTGTTCTTGATTGTCATCTTATTCAGCTGCCGATAATCTATGCACAGCCACAATGTCTTGTCCTTATTCCTCACAAACAACACCGGCGCACCCCATGGGGACACACTGGGGCGTATAAAACCCTTATCCAGCAAGTCTTGTAACTGCGCCTTCAACTCCCTAAGTTCTGTAGGGGCCATCCATTATAATGGAATCGATATAGGATGGGTGCATGGTATAACGTCTGTTAGGGATATGTCCTATACCCAACTTGTGGATGGGCTATATGTACATGTATTTGTAATATTTTTATTAATTAATAAAATGGCAATATTTATTATACGTGTCTTACATAACTTATATGAATCATTAACACTGTAATAAAGCCCTTGGAGTAATAAGACGATGGCTTCCATGCCTTATGAGAATCATTACTCTTAAATGTTCATAGTCATAGTTTTGTGAATAATCTGGGCGTTCACAAAGCGGAGAGAATAGCATGATGATATGATCCGTCCTTAAGTGGGGTAGCCGATCTCGTAGGCTACTAGCGGAGATTCGTCCGCTTGGTGTATCACATGGATGCATGAGTTGCTCGTGTCCATCGAACTGACCGCCGAAAGTTTTCATATGGAGTGTTTATCCCATGTGTCTGTGAGAACTTTCATGTATCGATTATATGACTAGTTCTTAGACTTGAGGTCTTTACAATCTTATATATGGATCAAATAACTTTGACATTCTCCTTCCCCGGTTCAAAAGATCCGTCATAAGGGTATGATTGGGTCATCTATTGAAACACATGAAGTTTGTAAAGATACAACAGAGAATCGCCACTCTCTTGGATAATATTTTCTTATAAGAGTAGTATCCAGTTCGCGGGTTGATATGTGTGATCAGTGCTTGAGATTGTGGCCACAGCGGAAGAATCATGTGAGATTCTGGGTTAGAACGATTCATGACACTATCAACATCATACCTTTGACCATATGAGTAGACACTTTCCGTACCCTAGGTTAATAGGAGGGGATACAGTGAGGCGATGGACCGTATCATATGTAAATCACATACATAATGGGTATATATATTTCCTTCTCATTTGGGGGCTTTGGCATGTTGCTAGATGTCAACCTTGGTCATTGAAATCGAACGACCATCTGATCGGAGGATAATTTATGTTCGATTAAATTATCACGATTCATTTCATGTCCAACTTGAGGGGAACCCAAAAGGTCACACACAATAAAGTCGAAATCAATGGTTAACAGTGCACAGTTGATATTTAACAGCATATATGATTGTTGTAGGAATTATTCATAAATGGTTCAATGTGTTTAATTATTGAACAGATCATTTATGAGATTCCATAGTGGCTTAGGGATTGGTGAATGACGATAGGGGCACTTTGGTAATTGGAATAAATAGATAAAAAAATTACTATTCACGTGAATAGTAAAATTTTTTAATTTAATTTTGTTATTTGTTTTGAATTCCAATTCGGCCCAAACTCTTATTAGGGTTTTATAATCTCATTAAACCACTAAATTAAGATCCAATGGCTAAGATTAAATTGGCTTTTATCCCACATCAGATTCTTAATTATTTTGTTGTCTTTGGAGCACTATATAAACCCAAAGAATTCTTCACAAATTTTTGCACCAAACCTTTTATATCTTGGGTTTATATAAGTGAGCAACTCTAAAGTTTAAGAGTATGCCACTGATTTTGAGGATCCTTAAGTCTTATTGACTAGAGGAACCTCAAGTTAAAAGTTTTGAGGTATTTGCCTAGGCTAGCACAAAGGGCAAAATACCCGTGCACTCAAGGCTTAGTTTTGCAGTTGAGTTTTGGCTTTGGTGTGTGCATCTTTGGAGGCCACACACTTGTGTGGATCTTTGGAACGTGGAAGAGCTTGCTGAGTTCGAGAAAAGCTTGTAGATTGGAGGGAGGACTGGAGGAGTCTTCGGTTCAAGTAAGTCTTTTTCTTTCTTTATTTTTATTAAAGTTCTTATGATAGTTAGCATGTTTAGGTTTATGTTCTTTGCATGTTTTATGAGTTTTATGCTTAGAATATATAGTAACATGCCTAGGTTGCAGAACAATCACAACAAATAGGTATTGGGCAAAGGGAAAACGGCATCATAATTTTAATTATTTATTTTTCCGCTGCGCACTCGCGATCGCTTCCCAACAGTGGTATCAGTGCACCGTTTTTGGTTTGATTAGTTCTCACTCATTTGAACTCGAAATTGGGTGTTTAAAAGCTCGTTGGAAATCTAACACCCTGAACTTAATTTTAGGCACAATTTTTGCATGATTTGTTAAGATTTGAATTGTGAAATTGCATTTAAAGTTCACGCGTCTGCAGAAAAACGTGAATAGTAAATTTATTTGAATAAAATAAAATGCAATATCATAATTAAATTAATCAAAGTTATTTAATGCCTAAAATAATTCCAACATATTAAAACTCGTATGCTTGATGATTCTATGTATGATTAGAATTGGCATGATTATTTTAGGGTGCAATCATCTAGAGACTTTATAAGAAATAGAGAGTGTATTGCTTATCCCTTAGCTAAGTAATTATTCTGTGATGAACTTAGAGATTTATTACCTTTAAGGCTAATAAATATAAATCACTTGTTTATAATAAAAGACATTATAAAAGATTCAAGTGGGGTGGGACCAAGACGTTAATAAAACTTTCCAAACTAAAGTTAATTTAACCAAAGGTATTACTAGAGTTAGATAATGATTTGGTGTCTTCCTTCACTCACTACCTTTTTATAGCCAAAAGGAAAAGCTATGAAGACATCTAGATAATCATTTACTCAGAGCTTACCTTAAAGCATAGTTAAAGTGTTGGACTAATTTGGAGGATCTATTGTTTATTCCTATCACCAAGGCGATACGAGCCTAAGAGGTAAGGGTATTTAAGAGAGTTCGCTCCACCCTCCCTCTGGGGAATTTTCAATGGAGGAATCCATTTGACAATTATTCACTTAAACTTGCTAAAATCCTCAATAATAATTTAAGTCTAAAATTTGCCTCCCATTGTAAAGTATAGACCCAAAGGGCTTAAACCGTATTGGCAGGACTAGGCTTTACCAGACTGACCAATACCAATTGTCCCTAAATCGTACTATTGACAATGGTTTGACTTTTCTGAGTCATAAGACGCAGCGACCCTTAGGCGTGGTCTTATATTTAGTGGCAAAGATTGGGTGTCCACAAGGACTAGCATAAGCTATGGCATGTTTGATTGCCCAACACAATGATCAAGGAATTGTGATTTATATCATAAATTTATTGGGAACCTACCTAATTATCGTATTTTATAACGACCGGCCCTAGTTGGAGTTATGAAATGATGATAATGGGATCGTTGCCCACAAGAAATCCATCATATTGGGGTTGATGCGATTTGCTTAAAATTTTAAAACAATTGAGTGGGAGCAAATTCATAATTTTAAAGCCCATGTTATTATGAAACATTAATGAAAAATATATTCCTAATTTTAACATTCTCTCTTAACAGGTGGTGTAGGTATTGCATTTTTGCATGTGAAACCCAATGATGAGTCTCAGTTGGAGGCACTACATTTTAAGTCACGGGAACCGCGGGAAACGGACGTCGGAAGGGAGGAGTCAAGAGTTGACTCATATTCGGATTAAGTTCACTGGTTTAGCTTCGGGTTACTTGTTGGTTTTCCGTTTTAAAAATTATTCCTGGCCCAAAACACTCACAAATCACCTAACCTTGGCCCAAAATCCCAGCAAGCCCATTTGCCTTGACCCTAAACTCCCGCAAGCCCACACGCCCAACCAAAAAGCCATCACGCCCAATCACCCAAATTAAATAAAATATTAGATTAAAAATTAATTAGATAATGTATTTGAATTAAATAAAATATTTTAACCATTTACCAATTAAATAAAACATAATATATAATTATACCTAATTTGGACAAATCAAATATATTACATACTAAATTAAAAAGATGATATGCCTAATTAAAATCAATCATAACAAATCAAATATATACATACTAAATTAAAAAGATGTCATGCCTAATCCTAACCAATCAAATATTGTATTCCTAATTTGAACCAAATTTGTCCCCCTTCAATCTAATCTTTTCCTTGTTGGATACCAAATCAAATCCTCCCTTTAATGCCAAATCCTATTCCTTGTGAGACAAGGTGAAGCGCTAGCCTTTCTCTATATAAACCACACCTCTCCAGGCACCACACCTCTCCAAGGCATCCCCCCTCCGAATTTACGCCCATCACAAGAAAAAAAGAAGAAAAGAATTTCAACCCCCTCTCCAAGCTCTCCATTCACGCATATTACACAAAAAAATATAACAAATTTCTCTTCATCTCTTTCCCTTACTTGACCGAA
This sequence comes from Zanthoxylum bungeanum, assembly GCA_019454045.1. Classification (NCBI taxonomy): domain Eukaryota; kingdom Viridiplantae; phylum Streptophyta; class Magnoliopsida; order Sapindales; family Rutaceae; genus Zanthoxylum; species Zanthoxylum bungeanum. The sequence goes on along the minus strand of SKCR01033148.1, from coordinate 188,558 downwards.
AAACACAACCCCACAAGCCTCCCTCACATCACCGAAAAATACACCAATACAGCATCCCTTTGCACGTCAAAAACGCAGCCCCATAAGCCTCCCTATATCATCGAAACAACAGCCCCATAAACCTCCCTGCAGTACCGAAAATCTGCACTCCTATTAGCCCTCAAAACAGTCCCTAAAATCCCTAAACCAGTAACATAAAAACTGCACTTATAACCCTTAAATAATCACACAAAAATTGCACTTAAAACCACAAAAAAAACACCCAAAATAGTCCCTTATACACCTGAAACAGTGATCAGCAATACGACAACAAAACCGTGAGGAAACAGCAGCAAAATAGAGTCAAAACAGTAGCTTGAGCAGCAAAACAGCGAGGTAAAACGCGAACCAGTGAACCAGAAAAGTTGCGGTGTGTGATAGCCCTTCCGACGGCCGTGAAACGTGAGTTCGAAAGTCGACATAAAAGGTTAGACCTGAGGGTATTTTCCACAGTCGTTTTCTGTTTTATTTGTATTATTTATTGAGTATTGCTTGCATGATTGTTATGATGAAATGCATGTTGTGGCCCTTGAGTAGATAAATATGCATGGATTATGAGATATTGTATGTTGTGGCTTTGGAATAAAATGAGAGATGTGTCAACTCTCGCGGTATATCGGATGAAAACCCGGACATAAATTTCATAGCCGATTCCGAATGGACGGTAGTATGATCTGTACTCGGGATACAACTCCACGTATCGCTTGAGTAAACGACACTTTTTTTTGCTTTATATTGCTTTGATTTATTTATTTTTCGTCATTTGAATTCCGCACATATTTGTATGCATGATACAATCGAACGCATGGGCTTAGTAAGTCGGATTAAAGGTCCCCTATTTGGAGGGGTTAAAATCCTTTACCACAATGCTTTGCCGCGCCGGTTGATGTATGTTCGGTTGGATATAAGATATGTTCAATCGGACATACCAAGTTTGATATGATTGTCTTTATTTTGTGTATGATATGATCGAGCGCATGGGCTTAGTAAGTCGGATTAAAGGTCCCCTATTTGGAGGGGTTAAAATCCTTTACCATGATACTTTGCCGCGCCGGTTGATATATGCTCGGTTGAATGTAAGATGTGTTCAATCGGGCATACAAAATTTCATATAGTTATATTTATCTTTGTATGCATTGTAACGAAAGGCGCATGGGCTTATTGTGTTGGATTAAAAGGGTCTCCATTTGAGAAGCAAAGCCTAAAAGGCTACCTTTACCACGATATTTGCCGTGTCTTTCATCCATTGATTGCATCGTTTATCCCTGTCTTGGCTCGACCTATTGTCATTGGTGTACCCATATCCCTTGCCCTTTACACTCCATGAACCCTCGGCAACTCACCATATTATAAACCCATTCACCATGCACGTAACTGCCCCCCTCATGCTCACGATAACTCCCCCTTCTCAACTCACTGCCTTCACGCCCACTGAACACAACCCACAAACCCCAACACACAGCTCGCCCCACGCACCTAAACACGGCCATAATTCCCCACGTGAGCAGCCCTCACTTTTTCGCACAAAGAACATATCACACCAGCCCACGCCTCACAGCACGTCACAAGCCTCTCGCCACATAGCACCTCACAGCCTCACGTAAGCCAATTCACGCCAATTGCCTTAAACATGCCCACTGACCTGCACGCATAAAACCCTAAACTGAACCTTTCATGCGACAGCCCCTTGCACTCACGCACACACTCACAACTCTCACATAAAGCCAACTATACCATTCATGCATGTATTATGAAATCCCATATAGTCATTCTTATCTTTGTACGCGTCATAGTGAAAAGCATGTTTATCCCATTGGTTACATCATTTACCTTCATCTTGGTTCAACGTATCGTATTACAATTCATATATCTATGTCATGATAGCATTTGATTATTATTTCTTGTGGTATATCGGATGGAAACCCATACATAAATTCCGTAGCCGATTCCGAATGGACGGTAGTGCGGTCTGTACTTGGGATACAATTTCACGTACCACTTGGAAAAGTGGTCATATGTGTGCTTGTGTGGTTAGTTTGTGTGCTTGTGTCTTTCGTGAATATAATATGCCAATGAAGTTGTATGTTCATTGCTACTTTGATGAACTCTCAAGCATGCAATCTTAGATGTGAAATGTATGTAAATTTAGGTGTAAGTTTTATCTTGTACATGTGAATTTAGAAGCATGATACTCTTGGAAATAAGTGTTACTTAAACTTGATTAAATTATTACATAAATCCTTTCATTACAGGTGACATAAGTAAGGGACCATTCCGAACCCAACGGTTGAGGTCTTCCCTTGTGAGGGGTGAGTGCGGCCTTAAATCTCATTTTCCGGTTCACACCGGGTGGCGACTCCATTATTCTTCGGTTTAGTCCCCCGTGGCTACTCCGTACTCCCAACTAGGCCGTGAGCCTGTAACAGCATGGGTCGTCCAGTTTTTGTGTCCCACATGTGGGTTAAAAATTTCACAAACATTCAAATGGCAAACAGAGTATCACTTTGTTCCATCCTTGATGAGCATAAGCTCAAAGGGGACAACTACAATGACTGGTTTAGAAATCTTAAAATTGTCTTACGACAAGAAAAGATTATCTATGTTCTTGAAAGACCGTTTCCCCCTGAACCCGCAGAAGATGCTGACCAAAATACATTCGATGCTTGGAAGAAACACGTCGATGATGATGAGCAAGTAGTTTTCATAATGCTTGGCTCTATGTCGGACGAACTTTAGGAAGCTCACGAAGATATGGATGCTCAAACCATCATCTTTCACTTGAAGGAGTTGTATGCAACTTTCGTTCATACCGTGAGATTCCATGTGCCATGTGCTTTATTCCAAACAAGATATAAGGAAAGATCTGTTAGTGGACATGTGCTTAAGATGATTGGCCACATTGAAAAATTGGCCAACCTCGTGTTCATCATGGCTCATGAGATATGTCAAGATCTAATTCTTCAGTCTTACCAAAAGAATTCTCTAACTTTATTATGCAGTTTCATCTGTATGATAAAGAAGCTACTTTAGCAGAATTGCACAATCTGATAAAGCAAGCAGAGAAGGACTTGAAACCGGAGCTTAAAACCTCCGTCATGCTTACGGGTACGGACCTGAAGCCACGAGGCCCAGAGAAAAATAAGGGCAAGGCCAAGGCTCCAGATCACCTAAAGCCCAATGGTAAGATGTAGAAGAAAAAGGGAAAATGGGAAATATTTCTTTTGTGGAAAGAATGGTCATTGGAAGAAAGACTGCAGATCCTTGAAAGCCAAGGAAGCTAGGGAAGCCCAAGAGGCCAAGAAGCCCAAAGCTTCAGGTATGTTGTATATGATTGAACTATATTCTCAAAAATCTGAACCTTCTACTTGGGTGCTTGACACCGGTTGTGGGACTCACTTGTGTAACAATGTGCAGGGCTGAGAAATAGTAGGAGACTCCGTCATAGGGAGGTTGACTTATGCATGAGTAATAAAGCAAAACTGGCTGCATTGTGCGTGAGGACTTATTCATTAGTTTTGCCGAATGGTTTAGTATTAGACTTACAAGATTATGTTTATGTACCTTCTCTAATAAAGAACATCATTTCAATTTCTTCTTTATGTAATAAAGGCTTTTTATGCCTAATAAGTTGTAATGAATGTTCAATTTATTTCAATATGTACCTTCTCTAGTAAAGAACATCATTTCAATTTCTTCTTTATGTAATAAAGGCTTTTCATGCCTAATAGTTGTAATGAATGTTCTATTTATTTCAATGAAATAAAATATGGAGATGATATTTTGAATAATGGTATCTATGTCTTAAAAAATAACAAGGAATTTTCAACCTCTAATATATACAACGTTAACTCGAATAATCTCAATGAACCACTTCTATGGCATAGTCGCTTAGGTCATATCAATGAAACAAGATTAACTAAGCTATATAATGATGGGTATTTCAGACCCTTCAAATATGAACCTTATGAAACTTGTGAGTCATGTTTACTTGGTAATGGAACTTGTGAGTCCTGTTTACTTGGTAAAATGACCAAATTACCCTTCAAAGGTAAAGGACAGCGTGCAACGGAGACATTAGAACTCATACACTCTAATGTATGCGGACCAATGTCAGTCACCGCTAGAGGTGGATTCTCATACTTCATTACCTTTATCGATGATCACTCGCGATATGGGTATGTGTACCTTATGCGGTACAAATCTGAAGCCTTTGAGAAATTCAAAAACTTCAAAGCTGAAGTAGAAAACCAGCTTAATAAAAGTATTAAGTCACTAAGGTCTGACCGAGATGGTGAATACTTAAGCAACAAATTTCAAGATTACTTGAGAGAAAATGGCATTGTTTCCCAGTGGACTACTCCGGGAACTCCACAGCATAATGGGGTCTCCGAAAGGAGAAATCAAACCTTATTAGATATGGTCCGATCAATGATGCCAGACACGGATCTACCTATTTCATTTTGGGGTCTTGCTTTAGAAACTGCAACACTACTACTAAACCAAGTTCCTTCCAAGACTGTTAGTCTTAGTTATCTAACAGTTTGGGGATGTGACGCATATGTCAAGCTCACACAAACTAACAAATTGGATGATAGGGCAGTTAAATGTAAGTTTGTAGGATATGCCTTGAACTCAAGAGCATACGTGTTCTACGTCCCAAATGAAAAAAGAACATTTGTCTCACGAAATGCTAAATTTCTAGAGAATGAATTCCTTCTAAAAAATATAGTGGGAGTAGACTTGACCTCGATGAGGTACGAGAAGAACAAACTAACATAGAACTAAACCCCAGGCCCCTCAAAAGGGCAGCGATGGAACAACCACATGGTTATGAACTCAGAAGGTCTGGTAGGGAAAGACATGAGCCTGAAAGATATGGTTTCCATATTGATGAGGAACATGATCATGTCATTAATAATGACGATCCCACCAGTTATGACGAAGCAATGCGTGACATTGATACAGTCAAGTGGCTGGAGGCCATGAAATCTGAAATAGAATCTATGTATCAGAATCAAGTCTGGGACTTGGTAGATGCACCTGAAGGGATAAAACCCATAGGCTGCAAGTGGATTTACAAGCGTAAAACTGATGCAGAAGGCAACATCCAAACCTATAAGGCTAGGCTAGTACTATGACAACACGGGCGCCATTGCTCAATCAAATGAACCAAGGTCCCACCAGAAATCTAAGCATGTACTCAGGTGATTTCATCTCATCAGGGAGATTATTGAGAGAAAATAAGTTATTATAGAGAAAATACCCACAGAAGATAATCTTGCAGATTATCTGACTAAAGGGCTGACTCAACAAAAGCATGATAGGCACACCCGAGAGTATGGTGTCCAGATTCATACTAGTTGGCTATAGTGCAAGTGGGAGATTGTTAGGGATATGCCCTATACCCAACTTGTGGATGGGTTATATGTACATGTATTTGTAATATTTTTATTAATTAATAAAATGACAATCTTTATTATACGTGTCTTACATAACTTATATGAATCATCAACACAGTAATAAAGCCATTGGAGTAATAAAATGATGGCTTACACGCCTTATGAGAATCATTACTCTTACATGTTCCTAGTCATAGTTTTGTGAATAATCTGGGCGTTCACAAAGTGGAGAGACTAGCATGATGATATGATCTGCCCTTAAGTGGGGTAGCCGATCTCATAGGCTACTAGCGGATATCCGTCCGCTTGGTGTATCACATTGATGCATGAGCAGCTCGTGTCCATCGAACTGACCTCCGAAAGTTTTCATATGAAGTGTTTATCCCATGTGTCTGTGAGAACTTTCATGTATCGATTATATGACTAGTTCTTAGACTTGAGGTCTTTAAAATCTTATGTGTGGATCAAATAACTTTGACATTCTCCTTCCCCGATTCAAAAGATCCGGTCATAAGGGTATGATTGGGTCATTTGTTGAAACACATGAAGTTTATAAAGATACAACAGAGAATCACCACTCTCTTGGATAATATTTTCTTATAAGAGTAGTATTCTAGTTCGCAGGTTGATATGTGTGATCAGTGCTTGAGACTGTGGCCACAGCGAAAGAATCATCTGAGATTCTTGGGTTAGCACGATTCATAACACTATCAATATCATACCTTTGACAATATGGGTAGACACTCTTTGTACCCTAGGTCAATAGGTGGGGATACAGTGAGGCGAGGGACCGTATCATATGTAAATCGCATATAAAATTGGTATATATATATTTCCTTCTCATTTGGGGGCCTTGGCATGTTGCTAGATGTCAACCTTGGTCATTGAAATCGAACGACCATCTGATCGGAGGATAATTTATATTCGATTAAATTATCACGATTCATTTCATGTCCAAATTGAGGGGAACCCAAAAGGTCACCCACAACAAAGTCGAAATCAATGGTTAACACTGCACAATACATATTTAACAACATTTATGATTGCTGTAAGAATTTCTAATAAATGGTTCAATGTGTTTAATTATTGAACAGATCATTTATGAGGTTCCATAGTGGATTAGGGATTGGTGAATGACGATAGGGGCACTTTGGGAATTGGAATAAATAGATTAAAAAAATTACTATTCACGTGAATAGTAATGCGAGAATAGTACCACGTGAATAGTAAAATTTTTTAATTTAATTTTGTTATTTGTTTAGAATTCCAATTCGGCCCAAACTCTTATTAGGGTTTTATAATCTCATTAAACCACTAAATTAAGATCCAATGGCTAAGATTAAATTGGCTTTTATCCCACATCAGATTCTTAATTAATTTTGATGTCTTTGGAGCATTATATAAACCCAAAGAATTCTTCACAAATTTTTGCACCAAACCTTTTATATCTTGGGTTTATATAAGTGAGCAACTCTAAAGTTTAAGAGTAAGCCACTGATTTAGAGGATCCTTAAGTCTTATTGACTAGGAACCTCAAGTTAAAAGTTTTGAGGTATTTGCCTAGGCTAGTGTTGGACAATTATGACCCATAGCATCACTATTAGTACAGATAATGGTGTTGTTGTACAAATTAACTATGTGACAAAGGAAATTACCCTTTATCATGTAATTAGATTACCAAGATGTAAATGATGAAAGGTCCATAAGATTAGTTCCAGATTGAGATGATATGAGACAATATCAATCCATGAAGGTTTAATCATTAAATATCCCTAGTCAGAGTATTATCGAGATTGGAGATCGATAATGCGTAAAAGACTAGTATTACACTTGTGCGCGTTGTGGGAGCATAACGACATAATTCTCATATATTTGGGTATAGGATACTCATGCAAGTGTAATAGGAGGTTGTGTTTACAGATGGTACGGAAACAGCTTCGCTCTGGATAGACCCCTCGGAATTCCATTGGTAGTATGACTATGTGTCTATGGAAGTCCGAATCAGGGTAGGTGTATTTGGTCTTAACTTGAGACTTGCACCGCTAATACTTGCGACAATCAATGTACTTTGGTTTTGGTCGTCCAGGGCTTTAACAGGTTCTGTGTACGCCTCTTCTTGATATATTGAGAATCGTAGTGTATTGGGTGTGATGTCGAGATGAAAGTATCACTCCAGTCATAGTGGAGATGATGATCACGTAGGATACGGAACTCGTTCTCTTATATGCTGCAGCTATCGGGATATTATGACTAGGTCATGTTTATCCGATTATAGAGACTAGTTACCAGAGATACGATATGTGCTTCGTACGGGGCAGACACAATTCCAGCCCCAGGCCTTGCACGTGACATCAGATGCTGGATCGAAATACACAATACTACGTATACTACGCCTGATATAGATCACATATTCCAATAAAGATATTTCTGGAGAATTAGGTAGGCATGGCGCTTTGCTAGAAGCCAACCTTGTCTTGTAAATCGGTATAAACGTAGTACTAGGTACGTACGTGTTCGGATAGTCCGACGACCAGATTTACTGCCAACATATCCGGGGATCTCATGGGTCACTTCCCGAAGATTCACCGATGACGTATGACTCGCACTTTACTAATCTGGGATTATTAGTTGAGAGAGAAAATTAATCTGGGATTAATTACGGAGTGTTTTATCTGAGATAAAATATTAATTAAAGAGAGAGAAAGATTAATTTGGAATTAATCGATAAAATAATATATTCGATATATTATACGAAATTGGATTTCGACGCGGAATTAAAATTAGATTTTAATTCGGGCGAACGAGTTAATTTAGAATTAATTCGTTAGCGACATGAATAGTAATTTTGCTAGGCATAATTATTTAATTACGTCGCAACGGAAAATTTGTTAATTTGGAATTAGCGAACCCGAGCCTGGGAGTGTTTACGGGCGCACTCGCATTGCGAATTAAAGTGCGGCCCATAAGTCACATCAAGCGTCAAATCACTAGTCAATCAACTGATGGATGTCACATCACTTTGAGTATAGTAATGTCTAGTCACTTTTGAGTGATAGTGACAAGAGTGGTTGTGGCTTTATTACCTTTGACTTTCGGTAAATGGAATTTTCTATTTTTTATTTTATGTATTAGATACACAAATCCAAAAACAACCAAATATAAGACACTCACTCTCTCCCTCCTCTCATCTCTCTCGGCCTAGGGCCATATTCTTCCTCAAATTTCTGGTTTCACCGAGAATGAAGAAGAAGCTTAGTGAGGATTTGTTGCAAATTTTCACGGAGTGCTAGCATGCTTTAGGAGTCTTGCGAAGGTGATAGGGAAACCCACCGTGGGCATGGAATCACTAGCCAAAGCTTGGAGCTTGGAGGAGGACATGACCGAAAGCTTTGAGGCCAATTCTTCTTTCTCCTTTTCTTGGCAAGGCCGAAATTTACAAGGATGAAGATGGTGATTTTTGTGGCAAAAATCACCAAGAGCTAGCACTCAAAAGTGGATCATCCATGGCCGAATTAGGAGGAAAATAATTTTTCGTGTTCATCGCATCGCTCAACCGATCATTGTAAGTATTCCGTAACTTCTTTGATGTATTCATACATGTTTCATAGCTTGATTTGATCCTTGGGACCTTCGAGAAACCCAACAATGGTATCAGAGCCATTTTGAGCATGAAACTTTATTAGGGTTAAAATTGGGTAAATTGTGTTTGAGCATGTTTTGATGAAATTTATTGTTGGAATATGCTTATATTATGTTAACTTTGAGTTGTGCATAATCAATTTTGTGAAATATTGATTGGATCAATTTTTCCCCAATTGGAAGGCTTGGCCGAATCATATTGATGCCCTAATGTCATGGTATTTTTTGTTTCTTTGATCATTGGATGACTTGAAACAATTGGGAAATGTTAATTTGAGATTCAATTGGATTGAATTTACAATTGGACATGAAAACCCTAGAATACCGTGAACTTATGCATGGAAAATGATGTGATTTTTGATTCAAATTGTGTTGGACATGAATTGATGAAAATGAGCATAATTAATTGTACAAATTTGTGTTTTGGAAATGTTAATTTGGGTAATTAATTATGGCATACACTTTGGTTAATTAAGTTATGAAATTTGGAATTTGGTAATTTAATTAATTGGGCCTATTTTGGAAATTGGGCTTGTAAAAGTTGTGATTGTGCTTAATGGGCTTTGTTGTACCAAGATTGGTTTAGGCTAAATTGGTTGGATCCAATTGGGCCCAAAACCATATCCATAAAGTCCAATTATGACTTAATGGACCTTTAATTATAATTGGGCCTAATGGGCCTAAATTGGTTTCTTGGCAAATAAGGGTGATTCCTTAAATGGGCTTTGGTATTTGGGTTTGACCCATATTGACCAAAAGTCCATGCCTTAGAAATTAATTGAAAGCCCATTGGACTTTAAATTAAATTGACATTGGATGTTAATCGGGCTTTGAGACCCGTAACGATTAGATTTGGAATCTAAGTCGTAAAGGTACATTAAAAAAGTGTAATATTTAATTTGGAATTAAATAAATGAATTAGTATTAAATACAAATTAAATTGGATTTAATGTTGTAGTTTAATTTAATTCAAGAATTCGTACTTTGAGTACTTATTCGCAAAACGAGTTGGACTCGCGCAAAATCAAATCGTTGTTTGAACATTGGATGGTCATTAATATTCAGATTAATTAATTGGATTAGATTGATTGATAACATGCTTGTGTGAATACATGGATGCGATGTATGAATAATATATATCGGATGGATATTAGATGGGTGAGGACAATTTTGGAAATTGTTGTAATAAATTTAGAATTTATTAATTGGACCTGCGTGTCCATCCTATAACCTCCTTACTTTGTGTATTTCTCTTCTCACATATTCCCCTCAATGTAAATGAGGTTTCTTTAGAAGTGTTATGTAATCGGGTAGTAGAAGTAATACTTGTGCTAGCAGGAGAGAGGAAAAGGAGAGATTTGTTCTAGGAACAATGTGTTAAATATCCATCCGCATATCATTATTATATTATGTGTTTAGAATGCATGTTTAAGGGTGTATGATGATGAGACCTTAACAAAGATAATTAATTGGTTGCCAATTACACGCGAAAAACCCTCACATCATATTAAGCGTTTTTCCTTCCATTGAGTGATTCTTACTCAAGATCCAAGACTGGCATTAGTTTGTTGGCCAAAGTCAAGACCTTTGTCCGTCGCGGATGTGTTTGAATCATGAAGGCTTTGTTCCATATTGGCGTCTTGGCCAAGTTGTGATTTGTTGGCCAAAGTCAAGATCACTTCTTGTCCATCGACATTGATTACGAAGCTTTCCAAAGTCAATGGGTTCCGCTTAACTGGGATCACTAAGTTTGTTGTGCCAAAGCCAAGGCTTAGTTGATTCAGAGGAAAAAGGTTAGGCAATATATTGGATATATTGGCATATATAAGATATATGTTTCGGACTTGGATGTCCACCTACTGGATCTAGGAATTGGATGGGATCCAATTGATTTTAGAGATCTACCTAGTTAATTATCATACAATTTGTTGGCCAAAGTCAAGATTGTGTGTTATTTAACGAGATCCTAGCCCACTAGGAAACAAGGTTTCCCGAGTACTCCACAGAGGGTTAGAGGCTCGCCGAAAAATAGTGGGAGGCAAGTAATAAATTTGCAATATTCGTTTAGTTACTTTCCATACACGATCATTTTAAATATTTCGTCAAATAAATTAATATATTAGTTGGACTATTATTTAATGTTGTTTTAATTAAAACAGTTGGACAATATTCAAACTATTTCATTTATAGTTGATTTTATAATTGGATTATAGTAATCAATATATTTGAATTAACCATTTGAATTAACCATTTTAATTAATAGTTGATTTTATAATTGGATTATAGTAATCAATATAATTGAATTTAACCTATTAAATTATAGTTGATTATATAGTTGGACTATAGTAATCATTATAATCAATAGTACCTAAAATCGTTGATTAAATAGTTGGACTATTAGAATCAAGATAATTGAAAGATTTATGTTTAAAACATAATCCTGGGTGAAAATGTATTTAAAAGACTTTAATTTTCAAATTGGGAATAAAACATCAAGATAGTCCTGAAAACTAAGAAGTTACTTTATTTGATAAAATAACATCTTAGGCCTAAGCCCGGAGTTAAGCAAATAGTAGAACATGATATTTGGAATATTCATGTGATGATAACTTTAGTGCTTAATCCATTAAGCTTTCCAAATAGACTCCTTAATTTTTAATCAGAACTAAGGATTAGATCCTTATAGTATGATAATGAAATTGAACGATATTCATATATCTATTTTAGATCTTAGAAGTACTAAACTGCAATAGTAAACTCTTGGAGAGTTAATGGCTATTCTCAAGGAGACAAAGCCAGAGTTTGCAATAAGGCAAGAAGCGCAAGACGCATCTTATTTCAACATCCCAGAAGGCCAAGGCTTGGCCAAAGGCTTCTGGAGTGTGGAGAAGGGGCAAAGGCAAAATCATTATAGTCTTCTAGGAAGACAAATGACATATCCCAAAATGTCTGCCTAAATTGTGGCAAACGGGGTCACTGAAGCGTGACTGCCGTATGGATAAGGCAGACATGAAGGAATTGAAGACGGTGCAAGGCTCCGACTTCAAATATGTTTGTCATAAACATGTTCACTACTAGTATTAAAATTGGATTTTAGATACTGGATGTGGTACATATATATGTACTGATGTGCAGAATCTGCTGACAAGCAGGATACTGACTTCAGATGAGATTGATTTGCGAATCGAAAACGGGACGAGAGTCACTGTTTTTGACCGTAGAGACCTAAGTTTAGGAACTACCATTGGGTGTGTACTTAAATTAGGAAACTGTTAAAATGTAACTAGTTTGACTAGATACATTATCTCTATATCATCATATAATCCGTTGCGGATATACCTTTATATTCTAGAAAACTAAAGTGTTTTATTTTATAAAGATGATATTGAGATAACACATTAGATGTGAATAACAATATTTATATTTTGAATATAAATAAATCTCAAACGTATGACATGACAAACAAATAGCTCAAACTGAATTAATCAGTTGAGACTTATATGTGGCATTGTTGTCTGGGACACAATTAACAAGACTCGTACATCCACACTTTTGAAGAGTGGGTACTAGGACAAATTTGATTATATTCAAATAATGTCTACGAATATAGTTTAATAGGCAAATTGCCTAAAACAGTTTTTACTTGGTAAAAGTGCAAGTGCCATCGATCTGTTAGCCCTCGTTCATAGTGACGTAAGTGGGCCCATATCTAGCTAGGTTAGAGGTGGATATGAATATTTCGTGACCTACACGGATGTGGCATCGCGTTACGGTTATGTGTTTCTTTTGAAACACAAATCAGAAACTTTTAGAGTTTCGATACGAAATAGACAAAGAGATCGGCTAAAGTATTAAATCATCATGGTTAGACCATGATGAAAATACTTAAGCAATAAGTTTCTCAAATATTTGAAATAATATAGTATTCTTTCAATGAGGACTCCTCCCAGAACATGTCAATTTAACGGTGTGTCCGAAGGAGAGAACCGAATTTTGTTGGACATGAAAAGGTTAATCATGAGTCGCTCTGAGCTATCATTTCCTTCGACGGATAAGCATAAACAGTGTAGAACTTATTTTGAATAAGGTTCCATAAAAATCTGTTAGACAAATTTCATATTAGATATGAACATGAGGAAACCGGGTTTTCTCATTCCTAAAGATTTAGGTATGCTGGGCATATGTTTGGATGATACTAAACTAGAACCCAAATCGGATAAGTGCCTAAGTTGTAGGTTATCCTAGGGAAACCTAAGTATAGTACTTATACAACTCACTAGAGAACAATGTAATTGTTGCTCGCCATGCGGTTTTCCTAAGAGGAATACCTATATGCAGTGGAAAGTGGGAGGAAGTAAAACTCGATGAAAATCGGAGTAATAATACTATTCCAGGCACCGATTCCTTAATGGAACACAAATAGTTCATCAATGATGAAACTATACCAATAATCTTCGAATACACAAGAATCGCGTAAGTCGGAGAGAGTCAGAAACTAACCTGGGGTATTGGTTTCTGATCTCACCTCATAAAGATGTCAATCTTATTGAGGAATACGAACTGACTACGTATGAGGAAGTGATACAAGGTATCGACTCCCTATTATGGCAAAGTGCCATGATGTCCGAAATGGATTCCATATAACAACTAAGTTTGGATACTAGTTGATGTACCGAAGGCATTGTGCCTATTGGTACTATATAAGTCTTCAAGGAAGACATACATGGAAGGCAACATACCAACGTACAAAGCTAGGCTTGTAGCGAAAAGGTATCGTTATCAACATTGTGTCGATTACGACGAAACCTTTTACTCATTGCCATGGTTAAATCCATTTGGATAATGCTTGCTGATGCTGCATGTTTCATTTATGAAATATGACAGCTGAATGCCAAAACCGCTTTCCTTAACGGAAACCTTTTGGAGGATGTTTACAACATCCTGACGGTTTTTTCGTACCAAAACTAGCAAACAAGGTTTGCAAGTTATTCGATCCATGGATGGATTGAAGCAAGCATTGCGTTCTTGGAACGATATCGTTTTGATGTAATCATAATGGTATATGATTTAATTCAAAACGAAAATGATTCTTGTGTATATAAGGAGGTTAGTGGGAGCGCACTGACAATGAATGTCCTAAATAATATGACACATCATTTCTTGGAAATGATATTCCCATAAAACAATCGGTGAAAGCTTGGCTTTCATGAAAATTCTCCGTAGAATTCTTGGGAGAGACAACCTTTATTCTAGGAATAAAGATCTACTGGGATAGATTTAAAGTTGTTAATGCTCTCCGAGAACTCGTACATTGAAATAAATGTACGCACCTGGTGTCTCATATGCTTTGAGCATATGGAGTCACAATCGGGCCAATCCAAGTGATAGTCATTGGATTGATGTTAAGAACATCCTTTAGTATCTTAGACGAACTAAGGATGCTTTCTTAAATTATGGAGAAAGAGAACTTGAAGTGACTGGGTTCACTGCTGCAAGTTTCCTAACCGATAAGAACGACTATAAGTCGTAACAACGGTACTATAAAGTTTGAATAACGGAACAGTGAGCTGGAAATCTTCCAACCATGATACTGTTACCGAATAAACAACAAAAGTGGATTATTGCTGCAGCTGAGGCAGCAATAGAAGCCATTTGGGTTGATAATAATCCTAATCAGATTAGGAGTAGTTCTATTAGCATCTGAGCTAGGCTACACGCAGGCTAAAGAATTAATGGTCTCATCAACGATCCAGATATATACTTCAATTATTGATTCGTTCGGATCATACATCGTGGCGATGTGATGATCGAATAAATCGCATCAGATGATAACCATGCAAATCCGCTGACGAAAGCATTTCTCAGAAGAAATTTGAGCGAACCGTACATAGTTCGGGTGTAGGACACTTGAGTGATTGGCTATAGGCCAAGTGGGAGATTGTTGGACAATTATGACCATAGCATCACTATTTGTACAGATCATGGTGTTGTTGTACAAAATAACTATGTGACAAAGGAAATTGCTCTTTTATCATTTGTAATTAGATTACCAAGATGTATAAATGATAAAGGTCCATATGATTAGTTCTGGATTGAGATGATATGAGACAGTATCAATCCACGAAGGTTTAATCATTAAATATCCCTAGTCAGAGTATTATCGAGATTGGACATCGATAATGCGTAAAAGACTAGTATTACACTTGTGCGCGTTGTGGGAGCATAACGACATAGTTCTCATATATTTGGGTATAGGATACTCATGCAAGTAATAGGAGGTTGTGTTTTACCGATGGTACGGAAACAGCTTCGCTCTGGATAGACCCCTCGGAATTCCATTGGTAGTATGACTATGTGTCTATGGAAGTCCGAATCAGGGTAGGTGTATTTGGTCTTAACCTGAGACTTGCACCGCTAATACTTGCGACAATCAATGTACTTTGGTTTTGGTCGTCCAGGGCTTTAACAGGTTCTGTGTACGCCTCTTCTGGGTATATTGAGAATCGTAGTGTATTGGGTGTGATGTCGAGATGAAAGTATCACTCCAGTCATAGTGGAGATGATGATCACGTAGGATACGGAACTCGTTCTCTTATATGCTGCAGCATCGGGATATTATGACTAGGTCATGTTTATCTATCCGATAGAGACTAGTTACCAGAGATCGATATGTGCTTCGTACGGGGCAGACACAATTCCAGCCCCAGGCCTTGCACGTGACATCCGATGCTGGATCGAAATACGCAATACTACGTATACTACGCCTGATATAGATCACATATTCCATAAAGATATTTCTGGAGAATTGGGTAGGCATGACGCTTTGCTAGAAGCCAACCTTGTCTTTTAAATCGGTATAAACATAGTACTAGGTACGTACGTGTTCGGATAGTCCGACGACCAGATTTACTGCCAACATATCCGGGGATCTCATGGGTCGCTTCCCGAAGATTCACCGATGACGTATGACTCGCACTTTATTAATCTGGGATTAATTAGTTGAGAGAGAAAATTAATCTGGGATTATTTACAGAGATATTTTATCTAGGATAAAATATTAATTAAAGATAGAGATAGAACGAATAATTTGGAATTAATCGATAAAATAATATATTCGATATATTATACGAAATTGGATTTCGACGCGGAATTAAAATTAGATTTTAATTCAGGTGAACGAGTTAATTTAGAATTAATTCGTTAGCAACGTGAATAGTAATTTTACTAGGCATAATTATTTAATTACGTCGCAACTGAAAATTCGTTAATTTGGAATTAGCGAGCCCGAGAGTGTTTGCGGGCGCACTCGCATTGCGAATTAAAGTGCGGCCCACAAGTTACATCAAGCGTCAAATCACTAGTCAATCAAGTGATGGAAGTCACATCACTTTGGGTGAAGTGATGTCTAGTCACTTTTGATGTGAATAGAGACAAGAGTGGTTGTGGCTTTATTACCTTTGACTTTTGGTAAATGGAATTTTGAATTTTGTGTATTAGATACACAAATCCAAAAACAACCAAATATAACACACTCACTCTATCCCTCCTCTCATCTTCTCTCGCCTAGGGCCATCTTCTTCCTCAAATTTCTGGTTTCACCGAGAATGAAGAAGAAGCTCAGTGAGGATTTGTTGCAAATTTTCACGGAGTGCTAGCACGCTTTAGGAGTCTTGCGAAGGTGATAGGGAACCCACCCGTGGGCATGGAATCACTAGCCAAAGCTTGGAGCTTGGAGGAGGACATGACCGAAAGCTTTGAGGCCAAAATTCTTCTTTCTCCTTTTCTTGGCAAGGCCGAAATTTACAAGGACGAAGATGGTGATTTTTGTGTCAAAAATCACCAAGAGCTAGCACTCAAAAGTGGATCATCCATGGCCGAATTAGGAGGAAAAGAATTTTTTGTGTTCATCGCATCACTCAACCGATCATTGTAAGTATTCCGCAACTTCTTTGATGTATTCATACATGTTTCATAGCTTTATTTGATCCTTGGGACCTTAGAGAAACCCAACAGCTAGCACCAAGGGCAAAATACCCGTGCACTCAAGGCGTAGTCTTGCCGTTGAGTTTTGGCTTTGATGTGTGCATCTTTGGAGGCCACACACTTGGGTGGCTCTTTGGAACGTGGAAGAGCTTGCTGCGTTCGAGAAAAGCTTGTAGATTGGAGGGAGGACTGAAGGAGTCTTCGGTTCAAGTAAGTCTTTTTCTTTCTTTATTTTTATTAGAGTTCTTATGATAGTTAGCATGTTTAGGTTTATGTTCTTTGCATGTTTTATGAGTTTTATGCTTATAATATATAGTAGTAACATCCTAGGCTTGTGGAACAATAAAAATAAATGGGTATTGGGCAAAGGGAAAGCGGCATCATAATTTTAATTATTTAATTTTCCACTGCGCACTCGCGCCGCTTTCCAACAACGTCTATATAAAAATCAATCTCCATATCTCGTGGTAGTCATGGCAACTCATCTGGGACCACACAGATACCCCCTCACTATCGGGATCTGCTCGCAAGGTCTATATTTCCTGCTCTGCTATCTGTCACATATGCCAAATAACCCATGTTTCTCTTCTAAAGTAGCTTAATTTCTTGCATAGCTGATATCAAATTGTGAGGCGCTATGGTCATATCCCATGATAAAATTTTACTGGTCTATCGGGAACATGTAGTGTAATGGTCTTCTCTCGACAATCGAGTACTGCATGGTGCTTAGCTAACAAATCCATCCCACACTTGTATAGAGTCAATCGACAATATACCTGTGAAAATTGCATTGGATGCCTGCGCCTCCCGGGGGTGAGGGTATACACCCTGCCATGAACTTTACTGGAGGAAGCCTATCCTCGATCACCAACTGACTACCCCATTCCTCCAACTGCATGTCCTCTACTCATTGGCCTCTGTTATTCTCCTCCTACACTTCTGTTAGGCTGTGGTTGGGGTGCAAGTGGAGTAGTGCTGAAATATGGCAACTGATCTGCTGGTACTGGACAGTCTCTCTTCAAATGGCCCACTTGTCCACACCGATAACAACATTTACTCCTGGATCGAAAAGTCCCAGAATGAGTTCATCCACATATCGAACAAAATGGAAGTCTACACCCAATCTGGGCTACTGATGGAGAAGAAACTGCATGAGAGGTGATACTCTGAGTCGGTCTACAATCCTAACCTCCTTGAACTGAACCCATATCTCTGCGTGCAGAAGGTGGAGCTGGGATGTGCTGCTGTCTAGTAGGCCAACTCTGTTGAGGTCTAACCCTCTCCTATGATCTAGGTCTCTTTTGAAACTCCCTCTCTACTTGTCTCTCTTTGGCCCGCGCTTCAAATCGCAAGGCAGCATCTAAAACTTGAGTGTAGGTAGTAGCCTATGTGAAGTGAATGGAGCGAAATATGTAATCTCGAAGCCCATTTACAAATCTCTTCACCTTCATTTCCTATGTACTGACTAAATATAGGGCATAGCGAGACAATCGTGTAAATTGTATATCATACTCGGAAACTGTCATCTACTCACCTTTTACCAGCTGTTCAAACTCTCGGGCTCTAGTATCTCTGATACTCTGTGGTAAAAATCTGGACAAGAAAGCCGTACTGAACTCAATCCATGTCAGAGGAGAAGCATCTCATCGCCGACCATCTCGAAAACTAACTAACTTCATCGCTCTCTCCGATGAACATCCCAAAGCTGTACATATACGGTCTGATTCCTCAATGAAAAACCACAAGGATCAGGGGAGGTCTCTACTCCCGAAAATATGGGAGGATGAAGCTTCCGGAAATCATGTAAAGACGCCAGTAGCTCTTGTTACTGCATAACCTGAACTGTTACTGGAGGTGGCTCCTGAAACATAACAGAAGGTCCGACTCTCAGTAGTAGGGTCTTGTCTGGTTGGAGGAACTACTTCTTGGTGAGCCATTGATAATCCTACTGGTGGTGGTGGAACAGGAACTGTGGGTTCTGTAGCTCTCGGCTTTGGGCCTAGTGGCTGTTGCTGACGGGTAATCAACTGGGCTAAAGTTGCTACCAACTGCTGAATCTGTTGTAAACCCACAGCTACAGGGTCATTAGGCTGAACCATTGGTGCTGCTCTACCTTCCCTACACCACTCTCATGTACATACTCCGCTCTAGGTGCTACTGATCTTTGATTTGGATCTATGCCCTGCGGCGCCCTGCCCTGCCTGGATCAAAACCTGACTCCGGTCCTTCATTTGGGTGGCATGGAATCTAAGAAATTAAGAGAGAAAAATGGTCAATTACATTTAAAGGAATTATAACTAATCAGAATGAGACATACCTCAGGACAAGATTACTAGAGTAAACAACCTCTTATATATAGTATTACCCCAGGTTTATTACATATACAAGACAATGCTACTCTCATACTGCAGTCACTGACTCCCTAGACCATGCTCTGATACCATCTTTATAACATCCCCAGTACGTATATGTTATCGGCAAGCAACAGATCCCACAGTCGCCTAAGCCCCTCTAACTTACTCAATAAAACACTTTCTCTTATCTAAAATACTATGCAATATTATAACTGATCAGACATGCAAACTTTAAAACTTAATGTAAACTTAAGTGCAAGATAACGAAATGAACTATATATATACGCACACATATCTGAAAGTTTATATAGTATACACATCATCGAATGTATGTCTACGATGCAACAAAACGATATCCTATAGACCTACCATCTATATGAATATAGATTTGGAAAGATGGACACTGTAGGCATTGTATTTTTGCATGTGAGTCCCTAAGATGAGTCTCATTTGGAGGCACTACCTTTTTAGTCGAGGAAGTTACGGGAAACAGTTGTCGGAAGGGAATCGGCATTTCGTTAAATTTTATCCGCATGTTTAGCTCCAAGCTCGCTAGTTGGACCTCTTTTTAAAACACATTTGGCCTAAAAAAACCCTGAACCATTTAACTTTGGCCCAAACCCACTCACCAAACCAACACAACACCTAGCCCACACCCACCTAGGCCCACACGCCCATGGCCTCTAAAATACACCCAAATTAAATTAAATATTAATTAAATTAAATATTAACTAAATAAAATATTAATTAAGTCATTTACCAAATTAAATAAGACATAAAATATAATTATACCAAAAATTAAAATATTGTAACTTCCTAATCCAAAATATTATATACTAAATTAAAGAAAACATTAATTAAATCATACCTAATTAAGATAAATCACAAATATTATATACCTTACTTAACCAATATCATGCCTAAACAAGATAAATCAAATATTCAACCTTCATAATTCACCAAAATTTGTCCCCCCAATCAATCAAATCCTTTCCTTGTTTGACACCAAATCCAATCTATTCCTTGTGATATAAGGGGAAGCCCTAGCCCTTGTCTATATAAACAACCCAAAACCAAAGCCAACCCCCTCTCCAATCTCTCTCTCTCTCTCACGGCCACATAAAAAAATACACAACAAAATAAACAAGAGCCAACTGCCGAGAAGACAATAACCTTTAAACCTAGACAAACACGAGCCTCACCTTTCAGCATCAAGGAGCATAACACACAAGCCTCTTCATTCACGTCCTCTACCATCACCACTTTCGGCTTCAACAAAACAAACACTCACGTAGCAGCCCATCCACTCACGCAAAGACACAATCAATTCAGTTCACTCTCACACCAATAGCCACCTAATTCCCACGCCTCTTGCCATCTTCACGTAAAGCCACATGCCCCACTACCTTCAAAAGCTCTTTCTATTCACGCACACAACAAGAAGAAAAACACAAAATTTCTCTCCTCATCCACCATCCAAAAAACCGAAAGTCACAACCCTTAAACACCCTTACATTAACCGAATATCACAGCCCCATAAACCCTCACACATCACCGAAAATCTCCCCCATACAGTAGCCATAAAATACCCCAAATAGCAGCCATAAAACGGCCCAAACAGCAGCCCCTTAACCGACCAAAACAGTAGCCCTGCACCCATAAAAAAACCCCATAAATCACCTAAACCAGTAACAAAAAAAACTGCACTTAAAGCCTTAAAATCACCTAAAACAGTAGCCTAAAACACCAAAAACAGTGACTAAAATATGGCAGCGAAACGGCAGCAAAACAGCAGTAAAACGGAGTCAAAATAGTAGCTTGAACAGCGAAACAGCGAGGTAAAATGCAAACCAGTGAACCAGAAAAGTTGAGGAGCTTTAGCCCTTCCGATCTCCGTGAAACGCAAGTCCGAAAGTCATAATAAAAGGTTAGACCTGAGGGTATTTTTCACATCCATTTTCAATTGTATTTTTACTGTTTATTGAGTTTCGTTTGCATGATTATTATGGAGTGATGCATGTTGTGGCCTTTGAATAGATAAATATGCATGTATTATAATATGATGTATGTTGTGGCCCTTGAAAAAATAAAAAGTGTGTCGCCTCTTGTGGTATATAGGATGGAAACCCGGACATAAATTTCATAGCCGATTCCGAATGGACGGTAGTATGATCTGTACTCGGGATACAACTCCACGTACCACTTGAGTAAACGGCGCATATTTCGTTTTATGTTGTTTTGATTTGTTTATTATTCGCTACTTGATTTCTGTATGTTATTTATTTATGTAATGATGTGATCGAGCGCATGGGCTTAGTAAGTTGGATTAAAGGTCCCCTATTTTGAGGGGTTAAAATCCTTTACCACGATGCTTTGCCGCGCCGATTGATGTATATTCGGTTGAATGTAAGATGTGTTCAATCGGGTATACGAAGCCAATATTATTGTCTTTATTTTTTATATGCATTATGTGATCGAGCGCATGGGCTTAGTAAGTTGGATTAAAGGTCCCCTATTTTGAGGGGTTAAAATCATCTACCACGATGCTTTTCCGCGCCGATTGATGTATATTCGGTTGAATGTAAGATGTGTTCAATCAGGTATACGAAGTTCCATATAGTTATCTTTATCTTTGTATGCATTGTAATGAAAATCGCATGGGCTTATGGTGTTGGACTAAAAGGTTCTCCATTTGGGGGGAGAAAAGCCTAAAAGGCTACCTTTACCACGATATTTGCCGCGTCTTTCATCTATTGATTGCATCATCTATCTTTGTCTTGGCTCGATCTATTATCATTGGTGTACCCATATTATGATAGCATTTGGGCATTATTTCTCGTGGTATATAGGATGGAAACCCGAACATAAATTTCATAGCCGATTCCGAATGGACGGTAGTATGATCTGTACTCGGGATACAATTCCACGTACCACTTGGAAAAAGGCCCACGCGTGTGTTCGTGTCAATTCTAGATATCTTTTCTCCATCACATCACGACATGTCTATTTTAGCATATAGTTGTCTCTTTTTACCTTATGCATTTGTATTACCTCTTTAGTTATCTATTTCCATTATGCGCTTAATTGTGTTTCCTTAATATGCATGCTTGTAAGAATGTTATTTGTTTGCGCTTCTGTCTCTACCAATGTGAAATTGTATGCTTTCCGTATGTCAATTTATCTTTATCATGAATTCAGACATAGATTATATGCAAATAGGTTGTATGCAAATATGAAAATGTGTTATATGTAAACTTAGATATGAGCTTTGTACCTATGCATGAAAACTTAGGAGTAAATTATCCTTGGAAATATGTTGCTTAGGCTTGGTAAGATTATTGCACAAATCATTTTATTACAAGTGGCATAAGTAAGGGACCATTCCGAACCCAACGGTTTGAGGTCTTCCCTTGCGAGGGGTGAGTGCGGCCTTAAATCTTTGTCCCGGTTCACACCGGGTGGCGACTCCATTATTCTCCGGTTTAGTCTTCTGCGGGCTACTCCGTAATCCCAACTGGGCCGCGAGCTCGGAACAGCATGTGTCACCCAGTTTGTGTTCCCACAGTCTGGCGACTCCACTGGGATAGAGAATCGGCCCCGAAATAATGTCTTGTAATATTATGATTTATGCTTTAATTAACTGTGTCTACTGTGGGTTAAAAGGGGTTTAATCAAAGGCACTTTTAAGGCTGGGTAATGGTTTGGTGTCTTCCTTCATTCACTACCTTTCTATAAGGAAAAGCTGTGATGGCACCTAGATAATCATTTACTCGTAGCCTTTTGTGATGGACTAATTTGGAGGACTCGTTGTTTATTCCTGTCACCAAACGATAAGAGCCTAAGAGGCTAGGGTACTTAAGAGAGCCTCGCTCCACCCTCCCTCTGGGGAATCTACAACGGGAAATCCATCTGACAGTCAGTCACACACCATAACTGTTGGACAATTATGACCCATAGCGTCACTATTTTGTACAGATCATGGTGTTGTTGTACAAATTAACTATGTGACAAAGGAGATTTCACTCTTATCATTTGTGATTAGATCACCTAGATATATAAATGATAAGAGGTCCCTATGATTTGTTCATGGACGGAGAAAGATATGAGACAATATTAGTCCACGAAGGATAAATCATTAAATATCCCTAGTCAGAGTATTATCGAGATTGGACATCGATAAATACGTAAAAGACTAGTATTACACTTGTGCGAGTTGTGAGGGCAAAACGACATAGTTCTCATATATTTGGGTATAGGATACTCATGCAAGTGTAATAGGAGGTTGTGTTTCACCGATGGTACGGGAAACAGCTTCGCTCTGGATAGACCCCGCAGAATCCCATTGGTAATATGACTATGTGTCTATGGGAGTCTGCAATGAGGGTAGGTGTATTTGGTCTTAACCTGAGACTTGCACCGCTAATACTTGCGACAATCAATATACTTTGGTTGAGGTCATCCAGGGTTTTAACAGGTTATGTGTACGCCAATACTGGGTATATTGAGAATCGTAGTGTGTTGGGTGTGATGTCAAGACGGAAGTGTCACTCCAGTCATATGGAGATGATGGTCACGTAGGATAGGGGACTGGTTCCCTGAAATGCTACACAGCTATCGGGATATTATGACTAGGTCATGTATATCCGATTATAGAGACTAGTTACCAGACATCCGACATGTGCTTCGTACGGGGCAGACTCAATTCCAGCCCCAGGCCTAGCACGTGATCTTTCGATACTGGACAGAAATACGCAATACTACGGTATACTACGCTTGATATAGATCCTTTATTCCTGTAAGGATATTTCCGGAGAATTTGGTAGGCATGGCGCTTTGCTAGAGGCGAATCTTGTCTTGTAAATCGGTATAAACGTCGTACTTGGTACGTACGTGTTTGGATAGTCCGACGACCGAATTTACTGCCAACATATCCGCGGATATCATGGGTCACTTCCCAAAGATTCAACGATGACGTATAACTCGCACTCTAAAATAATCTGGGATTAATTAGATGAGAGAGAAAATTAATCTAGGATTAATTGCGGAGATATTTTAGCTGGGATAAAATATCATTAAAGAGAGATAACGGTTAATTTGGAATTAATCGAGAAATTAATATATTTGATATATTAAAAGAAATTGGATTTCGAAGCGGAATTAAAATAAGATTTTAATTCGGGCGAACGAATTAATTTAGAATTAATTCTTTAGCGACGTGAATAGTGATTTCACTAGGCGTAATCATTTAATTACGACGCAACGGAAAATTCGTTAATTTGGAATTAGCGAACCCGAGCCAGAGATTATTTGCGACCGCATTCGCATTTCGAATTCGAGTGCGGCACGTCAAATCAAGCGTCAAATCGCTAGTCGCATCAAGCGTCAAATCACTTGTCACTTTGAGTGATGTGACTTGACAAGTTGTGATTGATGTGATTGAGTGATTGAATGATGTGAGTGGTTAGGCTTTAATGGTTTGACTTTAAAAGCCAAATCACATGAAATGCATGTGAAATTCAATGAGTGTATATAATACACAAATTTGGAAACCAAACACAATAATCTCTCTCATTTCTTCTCTTTCATTTCACGCCCAAATGAGGCAAAAACTTTCTGGTTTTTGAGCTGAAAAAACCGAGAGAGTAGGAGGCTTAGAGTTTGATTTTTATGGCAAACATCGCAAGTGCTAGCACACTACGAGACATGCGAAGGTGATAGGGAAGTCCACCCATGAGCCGGGAACCATTCGACGAAGCTTGGAGCTTGACAAAGGACCAAAACCGAGCCAAACCAGTGAGCTTGGATTGCACATTGCCGAACCAGTGAAGGAGGACAGCAGTTCATTTTTGTTGCCTCGTTTGCCTCCGCGTTGCTCAACCGATCGATGTAAGTATTCCGCGACTTCGTCGATGTATTCGCACTTCATTTTCATGCTTGTTTATGATATTGGGACCTTAGAATTTGCCAACAATGGCATCATGAGCTAAAGGTTGAGCATGGAATTGGTTAAGGTTAAAAATTAGGGTAAAATTGTATTTGAGCATGTTTAATGAAATTGGATGAATTAGTTTGCTTAGATATGTTTTAATTTGAGATTGATTGGATCAATTTGATCAAATTTGGTTTGGAGCAAATTTGCCCCAAAAATTTGGCATGGCCGAATTTGATGCCCTATTTTAATGTCTTGGGATTTTGATTTTTTGATTCATTGGATGAGTTAGAAATGTGTTGGGAATATTGATTTGTGTTGGATTGAATTTGATTTGGACAAAATAATTTCCCCTTGGCCGAGACATGATGAGCATGTAATGGGTTTGATTTTAATCAATTTGTGTTGGACACTAATTGATGTAGATGAGCATGATTAATTAGCCTCCTATTTGTGTTTTGGAAATAATGATTTGGGTGATTAATTATGTTAATGCACTTTGGTTAATTAAATGTGAAATTGAAATTTTTTGTGTTTAATTAATTGGCCTTAAAATTGGATTTGGGCTTTTGTGTTGTAATTGGGCTTGTTGGCTTTGTTGTACAAAGTTGGGTTTAGGCAAAATTGGTTGGATCCAATTAGGCCCAAAACCGCTTCCATAAAGCCCAAATGCGTCTTAATGGACTTTTAAAGTTTAATTGAGCCTAATGAGCCAAGATTGATTTCTAGGCTTATGGGGTAACTCCCGGATTGGATTTTGGTTATCAGTTTGACCCGAGTTGACCAAAATTCCACGCCTTAAGAAATTAATTAAAAGCCCATTGGACTTTAATTAAATTGACGTTGGACGTTAATCGGGCTTTGAGACCCGTAACGATTAAATTTGGAATTTAAATAGTAAAAAGTTCATTATTAAAGTGTAGTATTTAATTTGGAAATTAAATAGTGAATTAGAATTGAATGCATATTAAATTGGATTTAATGATGTAGTTTAATTTAATTCGTGAATTCGTACTTTGAGTATTTATTCATAAAAATGAGTTTAACTCGAGCAAAATCAAATCGTTGTTTGAACAATGGATGGTCACTAATTATCAGATTAATTAATTTAATTAGATTGATTGATAACATGCTTGTGTGAATACATGGTTGCGATGCATGAATAATGTATATCAGATGGATATTAGATAGGTGGGACAATTTTAGAAATTGTAATAAATTTGATTTATTAATTGGACCTGCGTGTCCAGCCTTATTACCTCTCATTTCTTTGTATTATCTTCTCACCTATTCCCCTCAATGAAAATGAGGTTTCTTTAGAAGTGTAGTGTAACGGGTAGAAGTAATACTTGTGCTAGCGGGAGAGAAAAAGGGAGAGATTTGATATAGGATCATTGTGTAAAGTATCCATCGCATATCATTATTATTATTTTCATATGCGCTTTATTATGTGTTTAGAATGCATGTTTAAGGGTGTATGATGATGAGACCTTAACAAAGATAATAAATTGGTTGCCAATTTGAACGCGAAAAACCCTCGCTAAATATTAAGCGTCTTTCCTTCCATTGAGTGATTCTCACTCAAGATCTGAGACTGGCATTGGCTTGTTGGCCAAAGTCAAGGCCTTTGTCCGTCGAGGATGTGTTTGAATCATGAAGGCTTTGTTCCATATCAGTGTCTTGTCCAAGTTGTAGTTTGTTGGCCAAAGTCAATACCACTTCTTGTCCATCGACATTGATTACGAAGCTTTCCATGGTCAATGGGTCGCGCTTGACTGGGATCACTAAGTTTGTTGTGCCAAAGCCAATGCTTAGTCGATTCAGAGGAAAAAGGTTAGGTAATACATTGGATGTATTGGCATATATAAGATATATGTTTCGGACTTGGATGTCCCCCTACCGGATCTAGGAATTGGATTGGATCCAATCGATCTTAGAGATCTACCTAGTTAATTATCATACAATTTGTTGGCCAAAGTCAAGATTGTGTGATATTTAACGGGATCCTAGCCCACTAGGAAACACGGTTTCCCGAGTACTCGGCAGAGGTTAGAGGCTCGCCGAAAAATAGTGGGAGGCAAGAATTGAATTTGCAATATTCGTTTAATTACTTGCCATACGCGCTCAAACAAAAATCATTCGTCGTTATAAATTAAATGTTAGTTGGACTAATATTTAAATTGTTGTTTTAATAAATCAGTTGGACTGTATTATAGTTGATTATATAATTGGATTATAGTAATCAATATATTTGGATTAATTAATTTCAATCAATAGTTGATTTTATAGTTGGACTATAGAAATCAATATAATTGAGGTTAATTAATTTAATTATATTTGATTGTATAGTTGGACTATAATAATCAATATAATAAATAGTACCACAAATCGTTGATTAAATAGTTGGATTATTAGAATCAAGATAAATTGAAAGATTAACATTTGAAACATAATCCTAGGGAAAATGTATTTAAATGGTTTAATTTTCAAATTGGGAATAATATTTCAGGATGGTCCTTGAAAATAATAAGTTACTTTATTTGATAAAATAACGTATTAAGCCTAAGCCCGGAGTTAAGCAATAGTAGAGAGCATAACTTTGGAAGATTTATGTGATGATAACTTTAGTGCTTAATCCATTAAGCTTGTCGCAGTAGACTCCTTAATTTCTGAATCAGAATTAAGGATTAGATCCTTGAAGTATGATACAGAAATTGAAGGATCTTCATAAATCTATACTTAGATTTTAGAAGTACTAATATTGCAATAGCAAACTCTTGGAGAGTTAATGACTGTCTCAAGGAGATAAAGTCAAAATTTGCAAATTAGGCAAGTAGCGCAAGTCACACCTTACTTCGATGTTCTAGATGGCAAAGGCTTGGCCAAAGGTTTCTGGAGTGTTGAAACAGGCAAAGGAAACATCATTATAATCTTCTGGGAAGATAAATGACATATCCCAAAATGTCTGCCTAAAATGTGGCAAACAGGATCACGGAAGCGTGACTGCCGTTTGGACAAAGTAGACATGAAGGAATTGAAGACGAGCAAGGCTCTGACTTCAAATATGTTTGTCAAGATTATGTTCACTACTAGTATTAAAATTGGATTTTAGATACTTAGTGTGGTACATAAATATGTATTGATGTTCAGAATCTGCTGTGAGCAGGATACTGACTTCAGTTAAGATTTAATCTGCGAATTGGAAACGAGACGACTGTCGCTGTTTTAATCGTAGATACCTAAGTTTAGGAACTGCCTTCTGGTGTGTACCTAAGTTTGGAAAATGTTATAATGTAACTAGTTTGACTAGATACATTATCTCTATATCAGTGTTGAACCCGCTGCGGGTGAACCTTTATATTCTAAAACACTAAAGTGTTTTATTATATAAGGATGATATTGAGATAAACACATTAGATGTGAATAACAGAATTTATATATTGAATATAAATAAATCTCAAATATATATTATGACAAACAAATAGCTCAAACTGATTTGATCAGTTAAGAAACTTAAATGTGGCATTGTTGTCTGGGACACAATCAAACAAAACTCGTATATCTACACTTTTGAAGAGTGGGTACTCGGACTAATTTGATCCCAATCAAATAAAGTCTATGAATCTAGTTTATTGGACAAAGTGCCTAAAACATTATTTACTTGGTAAAAGTGTAAATGCCACTGATCTGTAGCCCTAGTTCATAGTGAAGCAAGTGGGCCCATATCTAGCTAGGCTAGAGGTGGAGATGAATATTTCGTGACCTATTCGGATGTGGCATCGCGTTGTGGTTATGTGTTTCTTTTGAAGAACACAAATTGGAAACTTTCAAGTTTCGACACGAAATAGATAAACAAATCGGCTATAGTATTATACCGTCACGGTAAGACCGTAATGGAAAATACTTAAGCAATAAGTTTCTAATATACTTGAAAGAATAAAGTATTCTTTCATAAGATGACTCCTCCCGGAACACGTCAAAGTGACGGTGTGTCCGAACTGAGTAACCGAATTTTGTTAGACATGATAAGGTTAATCATGAGTCGCTCTGAGCTACCATTTCCTTCAACAGATACGCAAAATAGTGCAGAACTTATTTTGAATAAGGTTCCATTAAAATCTGTTTGACAGATTTCATATTAGATATGAACAGGAAAGAAACCGGGTTTCTCATTCCTGAATATTTGGGTATGCTAGGCATACGTTTGGATGATACCAAACTAAAACCCAAATTGGATAAATGCTAATTGTAGGTTATCCTAGGGATACCATAAGTATTGTACTTATACATCTCACGAAAGAATAATTAGATTGTTGCTCACCATGCGGTTTTCCTAAGAGGAATAACGATATGCAGTGGTAACTGGGAGGATAGTAAAACTCGATGAAAATCAGAGTAATATTGTCCAAGGCACCGAATCTTAATGGAACATAAATAGTTCATCAAGGATAAAACTATAACATTAATCTTCGAATACACAAGAACCGCGTATGTCGGAGAGAGTCAGAAAACAACCTGCGGTATGGGTTTCTGATCTCACCTCATAAAGATTTCTCTCTTTTGAGGTATACCAACTGACTACGTATGAGGAACTGATACAAGGTATCGACTCCCTATTATGGCAAAGTGCTAGGAGTCCGAAATGGATAATGCTTGCTAAAGCTGCATGTTTCATTTATGAAATATGACAGCTTAACGGGAAAATCGCTTTCCTGAAAATGAAACCTTTTGGAGGATGTTTACAACATCCTGTCGGTTTTGTCGTACCAAAACTAGCAAACGAGGTGTGCGGGTTATTCGATCTATGTTTGGATTGAAGCAAGCATAGGTTATTGGAATTATCGTTTTGATGTAATCATAATGGAGTATGATTTAATTCAAAACAAAAAGATTCTTGTGTATATAAGAGGGTTAGTGGGAGCGCACTGATAATGGTTGTCCTGTAAATAATGATAATATGTAATTTCTTGGAAATGATATTCCCATAATTAACAATCGGCGAAAGCTTGGCTTTCGAAAACTCTCCGTGGAAATGTAAGCTACTTGGTGTCTCATACGCTTTGAGCATATGAAGTCACAAATAGGCCAATCCAAGTGATAGTCACTGGATTGAAATTAAGAACATCCGTTAGTATCTTAGAAAACTAAGGATGCTGTCTTCATCTATGGAGAAGGAGAACATGAAGTGACTGGGATCACTATAGCAAGTTTCCTAAACCGATAAAATGACTATAAGTCGCAAACGGTACTATACAGTTTGAATAACGGTACAGTGAGCTGGAAATCTTCCAAGCAAGATACTGTTACCGAATAAACAACAAATGCAGGTTATTGTTGCAGCTGAAGCGGCAATAGAAGCCTTCTGGGTCGATAAATAAATCTAATTAGATTTGATATAGTTCTGTTAGCTGCTGAGATAGGCGTCAGCACATGCTAAGGAATTAATGGTCTCATCAACGATCCAGATACATAATTCGATATTCATCTGATTCGTTCGGATCATACATCATGGAGATGTAATGATCGAATAAATCGCATCAGATGATAATCATACAAATCCGCTGACGAAAGCTTTTTCTCAGCAGTTTGAGCCAACCGTACATAGTTCGGGTGTCAAGCACTCGAGTGAATGGCTATAGGCCAAGTGGGAGATTGTTGGACAATTATGACCCATAGCGTCACTATTTGTACAGATCATGGTGTTGTTGTACAAATTAACTATGTGACAAAGAAGATTTCACTCTTATCATTTGTGATTAGATCACCTAGATATATAAATGATAAGAGGTCCCTATGATTTGTTCCTGGACGGAGAATGATATTAGACAATATCAGTTCACGAAGGATAAATCATTAAATATCCCTAGTCAGAGTATTATCGAGATTGGACATCGATAAATACGTAAAAGACTAGTATTACACTTGTGCGCGTTGTGAGGGCACAACGACATAGTTCTCATATATTTGGGTATAAGATACATATGCAAGTGTAATAGGAGGTTGTGTTTCACCGATGGTACGAGAAACAACTTCGCTCTGGATAGACCCCGCAGAATCCCATTGGTAATATGACTATGTGTCTATGGGAGTCTGCAATCAGGGTAGGTGTATTTGGTCTTAAACCTGAGACTTACACCGCTAATACTTGCGACAATCAATATACTTTGGTTGAGGTCGTCCAGGGCTTTAACAGGTTCTGTGTACGCCAATAATGGGTATATTGAGAATCGTAGTGTGTTGGGTGTGATGTCAAGACGGAAGTGTCACTCCAGTCATATCGAGATGATGGTCACGTAGGATACGAGACTGGTTCTCTTAAATGCTGCGCAGCTATCGGGATATTATGACTAGGTCATGTATATCCGATTATAGAGACTAGTTACCAGACATCCGACATGTGCTTCGTAAGGGGCAGACACAATTCCAGCCCCAGGCCTAGCACGTGATCATTTGATATTAGACAGAAATACGGAATACTACGGTATACTACGCTTGATATAGATCCTTTATTCCTGTAAGGATATTTCCGGAGAATTTGGTAGGCATGGCGCTTTGCTAGAGGCGAACCTTGTCTTGTAAATCGGTATAAACGTCGTACTTGGTACGTACGTGTTCGGATAGTCCGACGACCGAATTTACTGCCAACATATCCGGGGATCTCATGGGTCGCTTCCCAAAGATTCACCGATACGTATAACTCGCACTCTAAATTAATCTGGGATTAATTAGATGAGAGAGAAAATTAATATGGGATTAATTGCGGAGATATTTTAGCTAGGATAAAATATCATTAAAGAGAGATAACTTTTAATTTGGAATTAATCGAGAAATTAATAAATTTGATATATTAAACGAAATTGGATTTCAACGCGAAATTAAAATTATATTTTAATTCGAGCGAACGAATTAATTTAGAATTAATTCGTTAGCGACGTGAATAGTGATTTCGCTAGGCGTAATCATTTAATTACGACGCAACGGAAAATTCATTAATTTGGAATTAGCGAACCCGAGCCCGAGATTATTTGCGAGCGCATTCGCATTTCGAATTCAAGTGCGGCACGTCAAATCAAGCGTCAAATCGCTAGTCGCACCAAGTGTCAAATAACTTGTCACTTTGAGTGATGTGACTTGACAAGTTGTGATTGATGTGATTGAATGATGTGAGTGGTTAGGCTTTAATGGTTTGACTTTAAAAGCCAAATTCACATGAAATGCATGTGAATTTCAAATGAGTGTATATAATACACAAATTTGGAAACCAAACACAATAATCTCTCTCATTTCTTCTCTTTCATTTCACGCCCAAAGGAGGCAAAAATTTTCTGGTTTTTGAGTTGAAAAAACCGAGAGAGTGGGAGGCTTAGAGTTGGATTTTTGTGGCAAAAATCGCAAGTACTAACACACTACGAGACATGCGAAGGAGATAGGGAAGTCCACCCATGAGCCGGGAACCATTCGACGAAGCTTGGAGCTTGACGAAGGACCAAAACCGAGCCAAACCAATGAGCTTGGATTGCACACTGCGGAACCAGTGAAGGAGGACAGTTGTTCATTTTTGTTGCCTCGTTTGCCTCCGCGTCTCTCAACCGATCGATGTGAGTATTCCGTGACTTCGTCGATGTATTCGCACTTCATTTTCATGCTTGTTTATGATCTTGGGACCTTAGAATTTGCCAACAATAACTAGTTGGCACGTACTGTAAGGTATAAAAAAGGTGCACTCACTTGGTCTCTCGAACCCTTGAGTGGAAAGACCTAGTTGTGGGTAATCCTTCACCAGCGAGAGTCTTTGTCTACACTCCCGCAAACCCACACATAGACCGGTATTGTATGGCCTATAGCAACTATTTCCTTGTGCTTGTGGACCATCCTCATTTGGATGCAATTGGGCTTCTTGTCAGAAATGCGATCTTGTGGGGCCATTTAAACTGGGACGAGATCGTATCCTATGACAATTGGGCCAAAAGCTTCTGAAATGTTGATGGGCCACTCTGTAGAAATTATTTCTGTATGCTTGTGTTTGGGAACATTGCCGTTTGGATCCATTCGGAACTTTTGTCATGAGGTATGGGCTTGTTGGGCCATTTAAACTGGGACAAGAACGTATCTTACGATGATCGGGCCAAAAGCTTCTAAAACGCCAATTGGCCATTATATGTTTGTGTGTAGGAACATTATCATTTGGATACGGTTGGGCTTCTTGCCATGAGATGTGAACTTGTTGGGCCATTTAAACTGGGACGAGTTCACTCATATGACAGATGGCCCAAAAGCTTCTAAATGATGATGGGCCAATTTGTGTGAAAATTTTAATAAGTTGATATATTCCTTGTATCACATGCATCTCATTCATTTCATGCATACACGCATCATGTTAATCCTTGTGTCTAAAAACCATCATAGATTCCCGTTGGGTTGGGGAAGAGTGAAGACTCACTAAAAGACCGGTAAAAAGATATGAGTAGATCCGATAACGAGGTATCCCAAATAGATCAGTTGGAAAATGGTTTCGCCAAGATTACCGAACAGTTGCAAGCCTTGACTACCGCCATGGTAAATATGGCTATACCCCGTGCTGGGGGAAATTCTGAGAATATGAGGCGCGAGGAGCCTCCGAATGGGTTGGGGGATGATATCCCCACTTTTGATGATGACATGGCAGAGTATGCAACAGGCAGAGTGATTGGGTCTCAGGCAGAATTTCGGAAGCTTCGGGATCAGGTTGAAACAATTACTCGCAAAATGAGGGGAAAACATGAAAAGTTGTTAGATTATGAGGCAATGACCTTCGGAGAACAGCTGCCAGCTCAGTTTAAAATGCCCGACATGGCTAAGTTTAATGGGAATGGAGACCCGAGAGTCCATCTGTAGTAATATGTCTCAGTCATGAGTTCAGTGGGCCTATCACAGCGCCATGTCCAAAAGATGTTTGGGATGTCACTCGAGGGGGCACATATGGTTTGGTATCATAGCCTTGAGAAGAAGGTTAGAAAGATTGGAGGAAACTAGTTGATGCTTTTCTGAAGCAGTATGTTACAGACTTAGAAATTGACTTGTCACTCCATGATTTGGAGAACACTAAGCAGAAGCCAGAGGAAAGTTTCAAAGAGTATGTGGATCGCTGGAGAAGCCAGCTTTTGAAAATGCAGACTCGGCCTTCAGAGAAAGACCAAATTAAAATGATCATCAAGGGCACCAAGCCCTCTATTTATGGTAAGCTGAGGAGGATGACTTCGATGATTTCTGATTTTCGACAGTTGAGGGAAACTGTCATGGATATTGAGGAAGAAGAGGCTGAAAACAGAAAGTTTTATGGCCAGAATAGAAGAACTTTTGGGGGGCCTTCTAAGACCAAGCCCGCTACTGCCGAGGTCGCTACCGTCAAGAACAGGCGATTCTCCAATCTTTGTAGACCTTTGTCAAATGTATTTGAAAAGCTGAAAATGCAAGGACTTCTAAAACCTTTGGAACCTAGGCCATTTCCGAACCCTGTGCCACCATACCTCAACCTAAACCAGTATTGTCACTTCCATCAAGAAAAAGGCCATGACACCGACAACTGTACCCGCCTTAGGCATGAGGTCCAAAACCTCATTGACTCCCACAAAATACCCAATCCAGAAAAAGAACAACCCAACACACACATGAACCTAGGGGTGAGCAAAACCGGAACCTACCCGGAAAAATTCGGTTCCGCACTAAGTGGAACCGGAACCTACCCAATTAAACATGGTACCCTATTATTCGGTTCCAATCTGGTTCCGGTCCGGTTCCAATCCAGTTCCGAATTACCCTATTTTGAAATATTTTAATGAAAACTGCATTCCAATACGAGTCCGTAGGAAAAAACGGGGACCAATTCTTGATTACATATCCTGAAAAGTGACCCAAGTTTGGCCTTTGTGTTTGAGCATCTTAAATACTAAGACCTCCACACTGCGAGAAAACTGCTTTCAGTGATTTCTTCAACTTTGTGATTTTGATTTTCTCGTTGAGATTCCTGATGTATATAGTCATGTTTCCAGGAATTTCATTGCCTTGCTGTCCCTCATGCTCCATCTCATTGATTCTAGTTTCTTATAAGATGACAACTTACTTGATCAATTTAATTGATAAACAAATGGAGCCGAAGTGTAATTAAAGAGTTAAAAGAAACAATTGTTTCAAAATGCAAATTTTATTGAATTGAAGTAATGGCCAGTAATCTTATCAAAAAACAAATTCAATCAAGGCATCGGAAACTATAATACTACAAGACATAGGAATAAGGGAAGCAAAAAAAATAATAAAAAAAATAATAACTTGCTAATGTTCAACAAAATGCCCAGCTGCCAGCAGAGTCTATTCATTTCTCAGTATGCTGTTTATCGCCAGCCCCGTCAACATTTTCCATCGGAGGCAATGTCTGCATGCAAAAGAATAAAGCCTCATTAAATCTTTTTATCAAACATTTTATATGCAATCAAGAATTGGGGCATCAAACTCCCGAGTCCATGGTTCCAGTTATTATCTGCTCTTTCAGTTGCTTCAGGAAACCGATTCCAGGGTCCGGTTCCGGTTCCGATCATTTTGGATCCGGAACCTACCCGGATAAAATCGGTTCCTTCATTTTTGGAACCAGAACCTACCCGATTACAACCGGTTCCAGTTCCAAACCCGGAAAATCGGTCCGGTTCCAACCAGTTTCGGGTAGACCCGGAACCGTTGCTCACCCCTACATGAACCCTCAACCATAAAGCCACTCAACCACCCAGGCTTCTTGCATTGAGATAAGGGATAACAGTGAAGAACCATAGGCCAAGGAAGAAGGCAATGTTGCGAATGATGAAGTTATTCCTCCTAGTTTATTTGATCCTGCATTTTTAATATAGACATTGATTTAGTCTGCATGCTCGAACCATTTTCTTAAATGATAATAAAGACGTTCATTTCGCTGAATCTCTTCTGCAATATGAGTATTTTTGAGAAAAGCATTTAACCTTGGTACTATGAAATTCAGTGATGTTTAGAACACAGGGAATCCTCAGAATAAGCAAGCATAAAAGATAAGCTAGCCATTTAGAAATTGGGAAATGAGGGCAGTGAGAATATCAGACTTGGAAGGAAATTAGTTCACCAAGCCGATCAACGTAAACAGATTGAAGCAGTGGCTTGCCTGAGGAAAAGAAGACTGAGCAGTCACCAAGAGAATTGGAAGAAGACCTAACCCGACGGGATAGGAACATTCATGCATGCATACACGTAACACATTTTGCATCCTTTTGTGTTTGTTTTGTTTTGTGTTCATAGGTTTTGAAGAATAAAAAAGAAAGCGGCAAAGAACAAGCTAATCAGAAACGGTGAAAAGCACAGTATCAGATTCGGGTAATAATCCCAGGGTTGAGGCCCATTTGAGTTTGAGTTGTGGGTATGGCACTCTGAGGGCGAGGCCCACATTAGTTTCAGTATCAGTCTTGACGGGTATGGAAATCTGGGGGCGAGGTCCACGTCATTATCAGTAGCAGTCTTGCCGGGTATGGCAATCTAGGGGTGAGTCCCACGTCATTATCAGTATCAGTCTTACCAGGTTTGGCAATCTGGGGGCTAGGCCCACGTCATTATCAGTAGCTTGGGGACGAGTCCCAAGGTTGAGTCCCATATCAGTATCGATTCAGGAACAAAGCCCACAGTCAGCTCAGATTGGGGATAAAGCCCACATTCAGTATAATTCAGGAACAAAGCCCACAGTCAGCTCAGATCAGGGATAAAGCCCACATTCAGTATAATTCAGGAACAAAGCCCATATTTAGTAAAATCCAGGAACAAAGCCCACAGTCAGCTCAGATCGGGAACAAAGCCCACATTCAGTACAATTCAGGAACAAAGCCCACAGTCAGCTCAGATCGGGGATAAAGCCCATATTCAGTACAGTTCGGGGATAAAGCCCACATTCAGCACAGTTCGGGAATACAGCCCAGAGGAATAAAGACCTATCTCGACACAGTTCGGGAATACAGCCCAGGAGAATAAAGTTCTCTTTCAGTACAGTTCAGGAATAAAGCTCACATTCAGCACAGTTCGGTAATACAGCCCAGAGGAATAAAGCCCTCTCTCGACACAGTTCGGGAATACAGCCCAGGAGAATAAAGCTCTCTTTCAGTACAGTTCGGGAATAAAGCTCACATTCAACACAGTTCGGGAACAAGGCCCAGGGGAATAAAGTCCTACCTCAGCACAGTCAGGGGAATAAAGCCCTATCTCGACACAGTTCGGGAATAAGGCCCAGGGGAATAAAGCTCTATCTTAACATAGCTCGGGAACAAAGCCTATGGGAATAAAGCCCACTTTCAAAGCAGTTCAGGAACAAGGCCCAGGGGAATAAAGCCCTATCTTAACACAGTTCAGGAATACAACCAATGGGAATAAAGCTCTATCTTAACATAGTTCGGGAACAAGGCCCAAGGGAATAAAGCCCACTTTCAAAGCAGTTCGGGAACAAGGCCCAGGGGAATAAAGCCCTATCTTAACACAGTTCGGGAATACAGCCCATGGGATAAAGCTCTATCTTAACATAGTTCGGGAACAAGGCCCAAGGGAATAAAGCCCATTTTCAAAGCAGTTCGGGAACAAGGCACAGGGGAATAAAGCCATATCTCTACACAGTTCGGGAACAAAGCCTAGAGGAATAAAGCCCACTTGCAAAACAGCTCGGGAATAAAGCCCAGGAGAAGAAAGCTCTCTCTCAACGCAGTTCGGGAATAAAGCCCAAAGGTCAAATCATCTCAGGATAACAAGTAAGTTAAGCAACAGCTGGCGAGCCAGGTAAGTAGAAATGCATTGCATAACTTTGATAGGATTGTTCAAAGTCACACACTGTACAAGTCCCATCAAAGTGGGGGCGACTGTAGGCATTGCATTTTTGCATGTGAGTCCCTATGATGAGTCTCATTTGGAGGCACTACCTTTTTAGTCGAGGAAGTTGCGGGAAACGGTTGTCGGAAGGGAATCAGCATTTCCTTAAATTTTATCCGCATGTTTAGCTCCAAGCTCGCTAGTTGGACCTCCGTTTTAAAGCACCTTTGGCCTAAAAAAACTCAGAACAATTTAACCTTGGCCCAAACCCACTCACCAAACCAACACAACACCTAGCCCACACCCACCTAGGCCCACACGCCATGGCCTCTAAAATACACCCAAATTAAATTAAATATTAATTAAATTAAATATTAACTAAAAAAATATTAATTAAGTCATTTACCAAATTAAATAAGACATAAAATATAATTATACCAAATTAAAATATTGTAACTTCCTAATCCAAAATATTATATACTAAATTAAAGAAAAAATTAAATTAAATCATACCTTATTAGGATAAATCACAAATATTATATACCTTACTTAACCAATGTCATGCCTAAACAATATAAATCAAATATTTAACCTTCCTAATTCACCAAAATTTGTCCCCCCAATCAATCAAATCCTTTATTTGTTTGACACCAAATCCAATCTATTCCTTGTGAGAAAAGGGGAAGCCCTAGCCCTTGTCTATATAAACAACCAAAACCAAAGCCAACCCCTTCTCCAATCTCTCTCTCTCTCACGGCCACATAAAAAAAAACACAACAAAATAAACAAGAGCCAACTGCCGAGAAGACAATAACCTTTAAACCTAGACAAACACGAGCCTCACCTTTCAGCATCAAGTAGCATAACACACAAGCCTCTTCATTCACGTCCTCTGCCCTCACCCCTTTCGGCTTCAACAAAACAAACACTCACGTAGCAGCCCCTCCACTCACGCTAAGACACCATCAATTCAGTTCACTCTCACGCCAATAGCCACCTAATTCCCACGCCTCTTGCCATCTTCACGTAAAGCCACCTGCCCCACTACCTTCAAAAGCTCTCTCTATTCACGCACACAACAAGAAGAAAAACACAAAATTTATCTCCTCCTCCACCATCCAAAAAACCGAAAGTCACAACCCTTAAACACCCTTACATTAACCGAATATCACAGCCCCATAAACCCTCACACATCACCGAAAATCTCCCTCATACAGCAGCCATAAAACGCCCCAAACAGCAGCCATAAAATGCCCCAAACAGCAGCCCCTTAACCGACCAAAATAGCAGCTCTGCACCCCTAAAACAACCCCTTAAATCACCTAAACCA
This sequence comes from Zanthoxylum bungeanum, assembly GCA_019454045.1. Lineage (NCBI taxonomy): Eukaryota > Viridiplantae > Streptophyta > Magnoliopsida > Sapindales > Rutaceae > Zanthoxylum > Zanthoxylum bungeanum. The sequence goes on along the minus strand of SKCR01033148.1, from coordinate 149,051 downwards.
GCAACAAAAAATATTGCACTTAAAGCCTTTAAAATCACCCAAAACAGTAGCCTAAAACATCAAAAACAATGACCAAAATACGGCAGCGAAACGACAGCAAAATGGAGTCAAAACAGTAGCTTGAACAGCGAGGTAAAACGCAAACCAGTGAACCAGAAAAGTTGAGGAGCTTTAGCCCTTCCGATCTCCGTGAAACGCAAGTCCGAAAGTCGAAAAAAAAGGTTAGACCTGAGGGTATTTTTCACATCCGTTTTCAGTTGTATTTTTACTATTTATTGAGTTTCGTTTGCATGATTATTATGGAGTGATGCATGTTGTGGCCTTTGAATAGATAAAAATGCATGAATTATAATATGATGTATGTTGTGGCCCTTGAATAAAATAAAAAGTGTGTCGCCTCTTGTGGTATATAGCATGGAAACCCGGACATAAATTTCATAGCCGATTCCGTATGGACGGTAGTATGATCTGTACTCGGGATGCAACTCCACGTACCACTTGAGTAAACGGCGCATATTTCGTTTTATGTTGTTTTGATTTGTTTATTATTCGCTACTTGATTTCCGTATGTTATTTATTTATGTAATGATATGATCGAGCGCATAGGCTTAGTAAGTTGGATTAAAGGTCCCCTATTTTGAGGGGTTAAAATCCTTTACCACGATGCTTTGCCGCGCCGATTGATGTATATTCGGATGAATGTAAGATGTGTTCAATCGGGTATACGAAGCCAATATTATTGTCTTTATTTTTTATATGCATGATGTGATCGAGCGCATTGGCTTAGTAAGTTGGATTAAAGGTCCCCTATTTTGAGGGGTTAAAATCCTCTACCACGATGCTTTGCCGCGCCGATTGATGTATATTCGGTTGAATGTAAGATGTGTTCAATCGGGTATACGACGTCCGATATTATTGTCTTTATTTTTTACATGCATGATGTGATCGAGCGTATGGGCTTAGTAAGTTGGATTAAAGGACCCCTATTTTGAGGGGTTAAAACCCTTTACCACGATGCTTTGCCGCGCCGATTGATGTATATTCGGTTGAATGTAAGATGTGTTCAATCAGGTATACGAAGGCGATATTATTTTCTTTATTTTTTATATGCATTATGTGATCGAGCGCATGGGTTTAGTAAGTTGGATTAAAGGTCCCCTATTTTGAGGGGTTAAAACCTTTTACCACGATGCTTTGCCGCGCCGGTTGATGTATATTCGGTTGAATGTAAGATGTGTTCAATCGGGTATACGAAGTTCCATATAGTTATCTTTATCTTTGTATGCATTGTAATGAAAAACGCATGGGCTTATGGTGTTGGACTAAAAGGTTCTCCATTTGGGGGAAGAAAAGCCTAAAAGGCTACCTTTACCACGATATTTGTCGCGTCTTTCATCTATTGATTGCATCATCTATCCTTGTCTTGGCTCGATCTATTATCATTGGTGTACCCATATTATGATAGCATTTGGGCATTATTTCTCGTAGTATATAGGATGGATACCCGGACATAAATTTCATAGCCGATTCTGAATGGACGGTAGTATGATCTGTACTCGGGATACAATTCCATGTACCACTTGGAAAAGGCCCACGCGTGTGTTCGTGTCAATTCTAGATATCTTTTCTGCATCACATCACGACATGTCTATTTTAGCATATAGTTGTCTCTTTTTACCTTATGCATTTGTATTACCCTTTTAGTTATCTATTTCCATTATGCGCTTAATTGTCTTTCCTTAATATGCATGCTTGTAAAAATGTTATTTGTTTGCGCTTCTGTGTCTACCAATGTGAAATTGTATGCTTTCCGTATGTCAATTTATCTTTATGCATGAATTCGGACATAGATTATATGCAAATAGGTTGTATGCAAATATGAAAATGTGTTATATGTAAACTTAGATATGAGATTTGTACCTATGCATGCAAACTTAGGAGTAAATTATCCTTGGAAATATGTTGCTTAGGCTTGGTAAGATTATTGCACAAATCATTTTATTACAAGTGGCATAAGTAAGGGACCATTCCGAACCCAACGGTTTGAGGTCTTCCCTTGCGAGGGGTGAGTGCGGCCTTAAATCTTTGTCCCGATTCACACCGAGTGGCGACTCCATTATTCTCCGGTTTAGTCCTCCGCTGGCTACTCCGTACTCCCAACCGGGCCGCGAGCCCGGAACAGCATGCGTCGCCCAGTTTGTGTTCCCACAGACATCATGCTAAGTTACTACAGCATAACACTTGTCCTCGAGCTGGGTCTCTAAAAGTTACATGTAGCTCACCAAAAGACATATCAAAAGAACTGGGAAGTGGTGGGGGTGAGTCCTATGGAACTCAGTGAGTGGAGCTACAAAATCAAAGAAAATGAATCAGTACAACTGTCTAAAATCATTTAGTCATAAAACGCTTCTGAAATCCTTGTTTGGAAACTGGTTCTTTTCTTTTAAACTTGAGAAAAACCTTTTCTAAAATACTTTTTGTATAAATCCTCTGGTATTGTAGAAAACCTGGCGTATGGGGGCGTTATGTATCGCCGTCCCCCAAGCCACTGAACTAGTGCCGGTAGTGCTGATCCATGCTATTACTTGACCCTGAAACTAAGGTCTAGGGGCGTTACGTATCGCCGTGCCCCTAGCCCTGAACTACGTGTGCACACGTTCTCTGTCCGTCAATTCCATAAGTCAGAGCTGAGGTGGGTTTTTCCCCCATGCCTCAAAAAACATAAAACTTATGCTTTTAAATCTTAAATATCCCAAAACTTTCTTACATAAGAAATAACTGATAATTCAATAAGGCTAATGCCCTAAATATTTAACAATAAACCTCGATCAATAACCGGTAAACATAATTCAACTTAAAAGAAAAACATACACTCACAGATTTAAAGTCCGGTCAACTCTGCTTCAGGTCACCGGGGGATAACGCGGTTCATGTCGAGTATCTATTTGGAATTAACTGAGTTAGAACATAAGTTACAAAATATGGTTCAAAATTTAAATTAAGTCCATTAACCTAGTTGAATTATCCTCTCAAAAGTGTTGTGCATAAGTGTTTTAATCTTGATATGGGTCCTTTAGAATGTCTTTTATCCCTTTGGGTGAAGTATAAAACAAATAAAAATTTCAACCTTTAGTCACGCGTCGTGACTTCAGCTGAAACAAAGGTTCTGATTTTGGGTACGCATCGCGACGTCGGTCCAGTTGCGTCACGACGTGACCTCATCCGACCCAAATCCAGGCTCCAGCCTCGTGAGCGTCGTGACGCGTCACCGTTTCTAGGACTTAGATTTCATTCCTTTCATGGTTAACCCAAATCTTATTTCAACACAACCACAAGCAAATATAACATCTAATTTATCACTATATCACACTTCTAGTATCCCAACACCATCAAATCTTACAAATCTTCACTAAACCAACTAGGATAATAAACTTAGAATTATCCAAACACTAATTCTTTAACACAAAACTATCCAAACTACCTTATTTTTAAGTCAACAACATTCTACAACCATCAAACTACCAAAACGCAAAATATTAAACTTTGGATCAAGCAACTTTACCTTATTTCAAATGCCTTCTTTATCAATGGAGTCTCAAGGTTTCTTTCCCTTACTTAGGTTTATATTGGAGTAAGAAAATCTAGCTAATGTTTTGGAATTGAAGACAAAGGGAAAAAAAATTTCACTCCATTGTTGTTTCAAGAGTACCACCGTGAGAGAGAGATAAGGAAAAATTTTTTTTTTTTTTTTTTTTTTTTGCTTTATTTAGCCTTCTAAATAATACTAACATTTTATAGAAAACTAAATAAGGAAATGGGCTATTATTTCTATTATTCTTTTGGGCCCAAATTTGGGCTTGACTTGCTTAATTTTTTCCTTCATTGCCCAAGCATTTACTCATTATTATTTATTAATTAATTAATTAATGAAGCATCTAGAACTTTGACTAAAACTAGGATAATTTGTTCCTAAGTCGTCTAGTTACTTCATTTGATTTGTTATAAAATTTCGGGTCATTACACTTGGTTTCCTGAAAATTCTTGATCCTAGTCAAATCTGCTAAATAAATTATAAAATGAGGTTAGGATCGTAGTTTTACGGAATTCCCGACTTACTATAACAAACTTCTGGACCTTCCCGGAACACCCAAAACAAGTATTTTTTCAATGATTTCAGTTTCATTACTCTCAAAACATTTAAGTTTACAAATCTAACTCATCAGATTCACTTTCTAGTCTAAAACCCAAAAATCCTCTAAAAAGTTCGAAAATATTGCGAACAGATCCAGAATATTTCGAATCTTTTTCGGTTTCTCCCAACACTATTTAAATACTCATAATACATCATAATATAATGTTCTAAAATAACCTGTTAGCTCAAATGTATAAATCACATGTTTTCGAAAAATATTCCGAAAACACTACGGAAGGATCCCGAACCATACGAACTTATCTGAATTCATCTAAACATCATTATATCGTCACAATAACTCATATATATCATTAAGTCCATCAACGCACAGACACGTGCGAATTCTTCTTTTATGGGAAACTCATTAAACTTGCCGGATCGATCCAATTCATTCCAATTTCACTTGGATTCTACCAATAACACAAATTCGATACATTCAAACTTATCCAATTCAATGCAAGTCAATACATTACTCTACGACACTACTGGAAGCATCCGAATATAAAAAGAGAAATTTAAAATTATCAAATTTTTACCGAGAGGTCTTATGGAAATTCTGGAGGTACCGGTGGACTCCTTACGCTACTATGAACATGTAGGAATCGACGAAATTCGAATCGAAGTTACTGTTCAAATGAATCATACTATTCACCGTCTTTTTTCTCTCGTTTTTCATGCAACCAAGCATGAATAGGAAAAACCGGCACCACCATCTTGTAGTACTCTCCGAGGGCTTCGATTTGGCGGGTGACTCGACATGTGGATCGAAGCGACAAGCCGAGATCAAAAAATACCATCGTGTGTTTTCTCTCTCTCTCTTTGCCGTTCCCGGCTTTCTGGGGGCTGTCGACGGCCATCGTTGGATGGAGGGTGACCGAACGCACCCCCCTCTGATGGTGCGCCGGCCAATAGTAGCCGGCTGGCCACTGGCGTGGCCAGTCAGCCACACGCACGAAATGAAGATGGGAGGTCGAGTGAGGCTTTAGGGAAACTTTGGTATTTTTCTATAATTTTCTGAAAATAAATGGGTATTTATAGAAAAGTTTTTGAAAATTACAATTAGGCCCCCACAAAATTATACTTTGGTCTTTCTTCATGGAGTTCCTTATTAATTCCCAAATTTGAGGCCCTTTTGATGAAAATTTCAAAAATATTCAACACAAAAGTTGTTCGTCTCGGAAAAATGAGTCCAAGGTTCAAAAATCACCTCAATAAGAGTTTACTATTTTTATAGCCGAAACAATAAAATTTCTTATTATAAAAATATCCAAAAATATGTGTAACCGGTTATTTCGAATTACGCGATTACCAAAAATTTGAAAGACCACTTCAAAACATTCCAAATTATATTTTTAAACACTCAAACTCGTATACTCCAATATCGACTTATTCCGATAACCAAACTTCAATTCGAGAGCCTTCCAAAACTATTCAGAAAACTCGAATATATATATATCTGAGACATACATAATTGTGACAGTTAGATCTTTTTTCTATTTGAACTAGATCCAATGAATAAGATTTAATTGAAATAAAAATTAGTTTTTAACCGATAACTCTTCAAGTCGATTGCAACAAATATGTCTAAATTAAAGATAAATTATGCACAGTAAACTTAACGCCGCTCCACTGCTAGTCGTCAAGCAAGCCACTTGGAACCACAATTCATCGTTGAACCATGGACGATAACTTGGATTCTTTTAATTTGAAAAATAATAGGAAATTGATAATAATAAACCTGAAACGGTAACAATCAAACTTGAAACCAAAAACAAAATATTTGAAATAATTGCATTAATTATTAACCTGAATGCCATTAAATTTGAAATAGAAATAATAACCTGAGATTTTTTAATGTTTGAAAAATAATACGAAATTGATAGCATTAAATCATAACTGTAGCCATCAAATTTGAAATCAAAAGTAATTTTTTTGAAATTACTGCATTTAACTTTTAACCTAAAATATTAACTATTAAACTTGACATAGTGGGTGATAACTTAGAACTCTTTTAATGCTTAAAAATAATATGAAATCGGTAGAATTTAACCCAAAACCTTAACCATCAAACCTTAAACTGAAAGAAATATGTTGATGGTGAGTTCTTGACCCTAGAAAAGCAGAAGTATGAAGGGGTATATAAAGGATTTTCACTTTCTGAACAAGGGGCCCAGGCCCAAGAGACATGGACATCCGGCACGACAAGAAGACTAGAGTTAGTTTGCACTTGATGCCCGACCCGAGGTGGAAAGAAGTTTAGAGAAGATTAGTGGAGTGAATGTCTCAGCACCGACCCGACATGGTGGGGCACGTCAATCATTTCAGTTTACAATCAATCATTCCAACTTGCTGACCCGAGGAGGTAGGTCGGGGTAATGACATTATGTTCAAATTTGGACGACGTAAGCCCTAAACGGATGAGAATAGAAGTGGGTCAATAGATGATGGTACAGGGCAGAATTGCAAGTTTATTGACTGACACACGCTATCGCATGGGAGTGATTAGAATACAGGCTGACACTGTGCCATAACGTGTAGCAATTACCAAAAGTGGCATGGTTTAATGAGATTCAGGTGGCAGGTCGTAGGGGTGTCAGGCGGCTGGGCTATAATCCGTAGGGTAATTGGGGAAGAGAACATAGGCAGTAATGGCTTAGTAACATGAGTGACATCATGAAGTTAGCGAAACAATATATTATGTCTTAGTATATATATGGGTTGAGAGTTCATTATTAAGGATTGAACAATTTTATTCAAAATAATACTTGTAACTTGTAATAGAAAGAAAAGAATCCCGAGCTAGAGAAAGAGAAGAGGTCGGTCACACCCGAACCAGTAGTAAAAGTTTCATTTTTTCCTTGTGTACGTGGACGTAGGTTGGATCCATTCCGCCGAGCCACGTAAAATCCTTTGTCTTGTCTATGGTTTCTATCTTTTTTCAAGTTTGTATTTGGTTCCCAACAAAACCAAACAAATTCACAGTTGATGGAGGTTTGTTCGAGGAGTGGGTTTTCCCGAATTACCCGTGGAACGAAAAAACAACGGTCAACAGTTTGCACCATTAGTTGAGACCAGTATAAGAAGCAGCAAACACACTACGGGGATGGCATGAGACATGAACCACAGATCTTTAGAGGCTTCGACGACGGAGAGGATGGAGAAAATGGAAGAAACCATGCGAATTGAGAGAGAAAGTGCACAAAAGGAAAGAGAGGCAACTCAAACCTTTATGAAGGCCATGATGGAAAAGTTGGAGAAGAAGACTTTGGGAAAGGGGGAGCGGGCCCCATCTAAAGAAATAAGGAGATAGCGAGAGGAAAAAGAATCGCTGGAGCAGAAGAAGATGGTGGAAATGGAAAGAGGAGTACCCATAGAGTGAGATCGATAGTCATTATCGGAGCCGCGCCAGTGAGGGAGTTTTAGGAAGAAGGGGATGGCAGACAAACTCTGAAATCCTCCAACAACAGCCCGTGTTTCGTGGACAATGGCATGGAGCGATGTCTGGGGGCGGAGTGTGAAGCTACCAGTTATGAAAGGTACCACGCCCTGATTGAGAAACACGGGGAATTACGTGGACGTAAGCATGACAGTTTCGAGAACCAGATGAAAGGTTGGTTTAGGAATGAGATGATGAAGCGGGAGGAAAGAATGAAAGATGGGCCAAGGGATAACCAAGACATAGAGGCGGTATCCCTTTTTTCAAAGGAAATTATAGCAATAGAACTTCCAAGGAGATTCACCATGCATTTTGATGGATGTCTATAAAAGGAGCACAAACCCCAAGTCCCATGTTGAGAAGTTCATTTTGCTGATGGAGATTTAAGGAATGGCCAGAGAGGCCATCTACAAGGTGTTCTCTTTAACCTTGGGCGATTCAGCCAACTTATGGTTCAGGAACTTGACCCCGAGGAGTATTGGCAGCTTCACGCAGTTGAGGAAATCCTTTGTGCGTCACTTCCAAGGGGCTTGCATACCGAGGAAGACGGTGGGGTCGTTGAGGTTGATGAAGTAGGGAGACGATGAATCTTTGAAAAGATTTGTTGATAGGTACCATGGCCTGGTATTAGAAATTGAGGCGATGAGTCCCCGGAGGCACTGGAAAGTTTCAAATGGGCCTTCAAGGTCGGGAGGTTATGGTCTCACCTGAGGATCCAAGAGATACCGGACTATGCCACAGTTTTGGAGCATCCAAGGAAGTTTGTGTTGATGGAGGAAGATGATAAGATCGCCCGAGGTGGGAATGTTCAGAAACCGACAGCAGCCCGACCGGTCCTGAAGTAGAAGATATTCAGGCCGATACCTCTAAATAATTCAATGCAAGAGAGAAGGCCGCCGGTCCAGGTCAACCATATCGCTGGAGGGATGGTGTACACACCCCTGAAAATGCCCCTAACCTAGATAGTGTTAGGGTTGGTGCTCGGAGTGCCAATCCAGATCGTATTTATGTCTGATGCATAAATACAAACAATTCATTTTTCCATAATATTACTTATTTAATGGTAGCAACTCTTGTCTTTTATATACATATTCGATCTACTTGCGATTAGATATTTAATTATGATTAGATTGAAACTAAATCTGATTTACTGATATGTGTATATTAGACAAAGACCCTAGGATTTACAATGTAGTGCGCAGTTACAACGTAGATTATAATTGACATTGGGAACCGTCACTATAAGTTGTATATCCTTAAATAAAGTTCCTGGTCAAGATTTACTAACACGGGTCGGTTAGTAAAATCCGTTGAGACCAGTACATGTCGTATATCGTGACTTGGTCCGATGATTTATCTCAATGAACCATGAGTCTCGAGAGACTCATATAGAAATGTAGGTGTTTATTTAATAAATATCGAACGACTCACTGAAGATTTCCTAATAGATGGTACACTAACGTCAATAGGAATCTTCTCGAGTTGAGCGAGCATAGTCGTCTTTCGACCTGAGATACCAGTGTGGATATATGAGTTATCCTCCACACTTTGATGGCAGTCACGTCACCGATCTATTTAGATCAGAACTCCGCCTGTTTATTGGGTATGGACTGATGCTCATGACATCCTGTGCGTATCAAGATAAAATCTGCCAGTCCTGTGTACAGGGCATAGGCATCCTACACGTGTTTACGATCTAGTAAATCCTTGGCCGTTGTATAACTTCGGAAGCAAGTTCCGAGTGTTATTTAGATATCGTAAATTTGAAAGCCGACTATATTATACCAAAAGGATTTGACGATTTTATCTATATCCCAGGTATAATATGTATAGCCTGTGACAGAGGGATTATACGTATGCAATGACCTCGACTTGTATAGTTTAGCGAGATTATCAGTGGTCATCATAATTCTTATATGTGGTCGTCATAATTCATTAGTGGGTGAATTAGTGACACAAAATTGGATTTCATGGCGGATAAACCTAAACTTAGAGAGTCCCACAATATGAAGTGTACTCGTTGAGCACTTGGGCAACACGTTATGAATAATACAGATTATTCATAATACTTTATCGGATTAAATGAGTTAATTCGAATCGTTTAAACCTTTAAACGAAAACACATGCATAAGGGCATTTTTGGTCAATCGTAATTATTGTATATTTGTATTTGACACATAATTTGACTAGATACACATTAATTATTTGTCAAATGAGACTTTGACACATGCCATTAATATATGTATTTGTTATTTAATGTAAATAAAAATACATATATATAATAATTATATTAATTAATTATTTAGATATTTAGATATTTAAATGTTACATATTTAAATAATTAAATAATATTCTTTTTCATAAATATTATGAAAAATGTTTAATTATTATTGGTTACAAGTGGAATGTTTTAATTAAACTTTAGGTGTGCAAATTTGATTTGTTAACATAAAGTTTAATTATTTTTAATTGATTTAAAATGAAAAAAATGCCATATTGCCCCCCTAAAGTCGGTCATCTCTTGTTTAAGTTAGAAAATTTTTATTTTGTTTCTCATTCAAGTTGCAATAACCGAAACTTGTCCTCTAAAAGCTCTCAAAGTTTGCTTGATGATTCAAAGAGAAAAGGAAGAAAAAATCAAAAAACAAACTTAGGAAATTATGAGATTAAAATGTAATCCTCAATGTCCTTAAGCCTAGAAAGCATGTTTCTTATTTCTTGATTATCTAGATTGATTATAGGGTTTCTTCTTTTCTATAAATTTGGGGTTTTTTGGTTTTGATGATGAATTGGAAGGCTTTGTGCATGTGTGAAGTAGAATTGGATAATATTATTGTAATATTTATTCAATTTCATCATTTGATGATATGTTGCCATTCTACAGTGTTATTATCACTCTTGAAATGCCTAGAATTGTTCTTGGGTGGTTCATTTAGGGTGACTTTGCTTGGTGTTAAGATTAATTAGATTAATGTTGGAAAATTGGATTTTAAGCATGAAAAATTGATATATTTTGCTTCTGGATCATATCTGGAAATAATGTGTATTTGGTGATGAAAAATGTGTCATATGAATGAATTGGATGTGTTTTGGGTGTTGAAATAATTTCCGGAAATTATTTCAGAGTTGAAATATGCGAAAACGGTGAAAAACGACGTTTCTGGGTGACTTTTGAGCCAACCGGGTGACGGCTGCCCAAACAGAGAATTTGTCATTATTTGGGCAGCCCATGAACTGACCTAGTACTGTTGGGGCTGACTTGGGCAGCCCTCGTGTGCGTTGGGTGGTCGGTTCGGTCAAAAATACGTCTTATGCTGTTTTACGGAAAAAACGTTTTCGTAAAAGTTTCGCGATGTTTCTTAACTATTTATGTCGCTATTTGATATCGAATAAATATGTTTGGGTGAAATATGAATAAATTATTCATATTAGATATTGAATAATTTATTCGGTAATTTAAAAAGTTTTAAAATTACGATTTCACCATAACGCGAGCTTTCGCTGCGCCCACGCCAAAACCCCAACAAAAATGGTATCAGAGCAGGTCCGATCCTTCATCCATTACATTAATCATGCTTGATATATTATATATAATCCAATTTTGTTGTTTGCACATGCACGTAATCTATATGTTTCCTGACTTTTCAGTTATATGCTAACGGGAAACGTAACGAAATTTAATAATTAATTTAAGTTAAGTTTTCTAAAGGTAGAATTGAATTGTTTAGAAAATAATCTAAATTAAAATTCTGCATATGATGTAGAACAATGCTTCCTTGAGGAATATCCCCGCTTAAATAAGGCAGTAAAGTAACGTGTATTGGATGCATGTTTCTTGTTCGTCTTGTCAATACGATTTATTAGTATCTTTCTATGGCTGCATCCGAGAAAGTGCCAAAGCAGTGAGGGTGTAGTTGATAGAATTTTATCCATGCCGGATATATAATTGATACTAGACAAATTCAAATGAAAGTGGAAATCATGAACGTGCCAAAGCTGTCAGGAGTACATCGGTAGCTTGAGTCTGTCATTGGCAAGTGAAGCATTGATACGCCTCCTTGTGAACGTGCCAAAACTGTCATAACGAGAAACGGTCAGGACCAAAATTAGGAGTCACTGTGAGTGATTGACAATGAGTTGTCTACTTAATGAATATACGTAGGCGAGATCGTGCCAAAGCTGTGAGTCGAAATATATTCATGGGATCCTACTCTCACTTGGAATTCGATTTAATTATTGAATTCCCGTTCTCCGTTGGGGATTACGGTGTACGTTAAAGCAGTGGGAGACACTACTAGGTTAAAAATCCATAACTAAAGCAGTAGTGTGTAATTTTATGGAAATTGCCGCTTATTTGTTTTCCTTTATTCTATATTATTAATATCGTTATACTTATAATCCACTGCATGCATATTACTTGAATATGTTTTATGACTTCCCTTTTGGTTGCGTATTTCCAGAATAGGTTCTAGAATGTTAGTAGACTTGGATATTTTTAGATTAGTCTAAACCATCGAGAACTGTTGTTCCGATTTTCTTGAAAATCAAGATGGTTATTTACTTAGTTTCTAAGTCACGATAATTAATCTAAATAGATATCTGTTTTAGGATATAATTGTCTAGAAATAATAGTTTCTTATACGGTAAGAATTGACACGAATCAGTTCATGTCTCGAGATTATTGACTGGCATTAAGAAAACTCCATTAGGTATTTGTTTATCTTGTAATGACATTTCTTGGCTTTGATGACTTTTAGAAGTCACGTGTTTGACACAGTTTGCTAATCAATTATCTGCAATTGTTGTGAATAATTGAAGGCAAATTATAAAGCTAAAAAGGGAGATGTGTATAGTTGTGTATAAAGAATATCGATTCTCACAATATGACAATTGTAGGTATTGGATACCGGATCTCCCATCTAGTTATTTAAAATATTGTTTAATGATTGTTTGATATTTGATGTCAGAACTTGCGACTATTGGATAGTTACTTGTTCTTTATAAATAATTGTTACATATTTTAATATGACTAGTAGTGCCATTGATTAGAAGATAGACATTAAGAAAAATATTCGGTTAACTAAATAACTTAGAACAGTGCATTAGATGCTTATTCTGTATGGTAAAGGATGATCTGATACAAGATCACACCATATATCCTTATCCATTTAATGAATATTGTATTCAGGATGTGATTAAATCTCATTAAATCAATGATCGTCATTGGACCACAGATTTATTAAACTAATACTTTAGAAGTATGTAGTTTAATGAATTGTAAATTGCCATGGATAGTTTTCTTTACTTCGTAACTTAGTTAATGAATTGTCATGACTTAGTTACGTGTTCTAAGAGTATATATATTGAACATCTTGAATGGTTCGAGAACTTTCAATATGTTTGTGATGAAACGCGGATAGAATATTTTGAATGGTTCAAAGATATTCTATTTGAAGTGTTGAAAACTATTTTTTAAAATTCATCATGAGTCTTTGAACTGTTCAAAGATGTTTGATATGATCAAACATATAAATTTATGGCAATTTGTTTTATAGCTATTTAATGAAAGTGATTCTTACTCAATATTATTCTTCTACGATTTTATCGTGATGGAATTGGTTAGTGGGAGAAATCGAAACTTATATGATTTGATTCGTTTGATATTGAGTGTTACTAAATTAGTTTTAATACTCTTGGGGTTATGCTCCAGTTACACTAATTCATCTTTTTAATTAATGATCCATTTATAAGTGTTCCTAGAACATGCCAAGGATCTCTAAGTCATGATTAAATGTGAATAAAATCAAAGAAGTTGCGGAAGTACTTACAATGATCGGATTTGAAGATTTCAAAAATCATTTTGTTTCGGAAGCTCCAAGCTTTGTGTTGAATCTTTAATCCAAGGGTGAGTTTCCCTATCACATTCTTTAACTCTTTCAAGTGCTAGCTCAACTTGATTTTGAAGCAAAATCAATGGAGAAAGAGCCCTAGGCTCACAGCAATGGGAGAGAGAGAGATAGAGAGAGATGTTTTGTGTTTTTGTTATTTTGTTTTCTAAAACAATTACCACTTATCAAAAGTCAAACTCTAAAATTTTGGTATATGCTTTACCAAAAAAGCAAAAGTGTTTGAGGGAAAATGGAAATTAATGCCTCCAACCAATTCCATCACTCAAGTTGACACTTGATAGACTAGTGATGTAAGTTGGTGGGACCCACTTTAATTCAAAATTCAAGTGGCTTGCTCAACACACTTCGGGCTCGGGTTCGCTTAATCTGATTAAATGAATTTTCCGTCGCGACGTAATTAAATCCAATTTAATTAAATAATAATGCCTCGCAAAATTATTACGAAAGTCGCTCGCGAATTAATTCTAAATTAATTTTTTCGCACAAATTAAAATCCAATCTTAACTCCGCTTTGAAATCCAATTTCAATTAATATATCCAATATATTATTTAATCGATTAATTCCAAATTAATCGCGTTCTCTCTTCTAATAGAATTTTATCCCAGATAAATTCTTGCCGTAATTAATCCCAGATAAATTCTTGCCGTAATTAATCCCAGATTAATTTTTACTCTCTTATAATTAATCCCAGATTAATTTTTACTCTCTTATAATTAATCCCAGATTAATTTTTACTCTCTTATAATTAATCCCAGATTAATTTTGTTCGAGTGATGTATCATCGGTGAATCTTTGGGAAGCGACCCAAGAGATCCCTGGATATGTTGGCAGTAAATCTGGTTGTCACACTATCCGAACACGTGCGTACCCGGTACCACGTTCTTACGGATTTACAAGACATGGTTGGCTTCTAGCAAAGCACCGTGTTGGACAATTATGACCCATAGCGTCACTATTTGTAAAAGACATTGTGGTTTTTGTACAAATTAACTATGTGACAATGGAAATTACATTTTATCATTTTGTAATTTAATTACTTGAATATATAAATGATAAAAGTCATTATGATTAGTTCCGGATTATAAGGTATGAGACAATATCAATCCATGAAGGTTTAATCATTAAATATCCCTAGTCGTAGTATTATCGAGACTGGACATCGATAATGCGGAATAGACTAGTATTGCACTGTGGCGTGGTATGGAAGCGTAACAGCATAGTTATCATATATTTAAGTATTGGATGCTTATGCAAGTGTGATAGGATGTTTTCTTTTCCAATGGTACGGAAATAGCTTCGCTCTGGATAGACCCCTCAGAATCCCATTGTTAGTATGACTATGTGTCTCTGGGAATCCGAATCAGGGTAGGTGTATTTGGTCTTAACCTGAGACTTGCATCACTAGTACTTGTGACAATCAATATACTTTGGTTTTGGTCGTCCGGGACTTTAACAGGTTCTGTGTACACCTCTTCTAGGTTTATTGAGAATCGTAGTGTATTGGGTGTGATGTCAAGACGGAAGTATCACTTTAGTCATATGGAGATGATGATCACGCATGGATACATAACTGGTACTCTAATGTGTTGCAACCATCGGGATAATATGACAAGTTCATGATTATCCGATTAAAGAGACTAGTTGCTTGTGATCCGATATATGCTTCGTACGGGGCAGACACTATTCCAACTCCAGGCTTTGCATGTGACATCCGATATTGGATCGTAATACGCAATACTACGTATACTACACTTGACAAAGATTATATATTCCTTTAAGAATATTTCTGGAGAATTGGGTAGGTACGGTGCTTTGCTAGAAGCCAACCATGTCTCATAAATCGGTAAAAATATGGTACGAGGTACGCACGTGTTCGGATAATTCGACGACCGGATTTACTGCCAACATATCCAGGGATCTCATTGGTTGCTTCCCGAAGATTCACCGATGACGTATGATCTGAACATAATTAATCTAGGATTAATTACGAAGAGATTTTATCTGGGATAAAATACTATTAGAAGAGAGAGAACGATTAATTTGGAATTAATCGATAAAATAATATTTTTTATATATTAAATGAAATTAGATTTCATAACAGAATTAAAATTTGATCTAGATTCGGGCGAACAAATTAATTTAGAATTAATTCGCGAGCGTCATGAATAGTAATTTTGCTAGGCATAATTATTTAATTAAATTTGATTTAATTACATCGCAACGGAAAATTTGTTAATTTGGAATTAACAAACCCGAGCCCGGGATGTGTTTGCGGGCCCACTCGGATTTTGAATCAAGTGGGGCCCACAAGTCACATCGCAAGTCACTTTAGTGATGGAAGTCTTGTCTCTTTTTGTGATTGACATCTAGTCACTATTGGTGATGGGAGTAGTTGGAAGCATTTATTGCTTTTTCGCTCCAAATTTGCTTTAGCCTTTTTGGAAAAGGATATACCAAAAATTTTGGCCTTGACTTTTCATTAGTGTAATTGATTTTAGAAATCAAATATATCAAAAGTAAAAAGGCTCTATTCTTTCCTCCTTTGGCCGAACTTCACAAGGCATTTCAAGGAAATTTTGTAGCAAAATTTCCAAAGCTAGCACTTGAAGAATCATTCTAAGGTGATAGGGAAACCATTCCCAAGAGCTTGGAATCCATCTCAAAGCTTGGAGCTTGGACATCAACATTCAAAGAGAAGATCTTGAAGCACTTCTCAAAGGAAAATTTTGTTATCAACGCATCCTATATCCGTTCAAAGTGAGTATAATTCCGCTATTCTCATTTAAGTATTCACAATATTTTATGCTTGATTTGATCTTGGGATGACCATAGAAACCCAACAATGGTATCATGGAGCCTATTTGAGCATGAAATTTGATTAGGGTTTATATACTAAAATTTGGGTAAATTTGATTTGAGCATGATTTGATCAAATTGTTTGTTTGAGTATGCTTGTATATTGATAACTCAGAGTTATATATGATCAATTTGATGAAAAATTAATTGGATTAATTTTCCCCAATTTTGTTGGCTTGGCCGAAATTAGTGGAAACCTAGGTCATGTTGATTTTTTATTTTTTAAACCATTAGATGTGTTTAAATGCATGATAAATATTGATTTGTGATTTAATTGGATTGAAATCAAACTCGGATATAAAATCACTCCATTGTCGTGACAAATAAAGCATGAAAATGACTTGATTTTGTTTCAATAATGTTGGAAATGTATTGATTATTTTAATGCATGATTAATTAATTAAATTGATATTTTGGAAATGTTAATTTAGATAATTAATTAGTGCAATACACTTTAATTAATTAAATTATGAAATTTGGAATATTATAATTTAATTAATTGGGCTTAATTTGGAATTGGGCTAAAGATGTTGTATTTGGGCCTAATGGGCTTGGTTGGGCCAAGTTGGTTTAGGACAATTGGATTGGATCCAAATTGAGCCTAAACCATTCCATTAAGTCCAAATATAATATATGGGCCTTTAAATATTTAATTGGGCCTAATGGGCCAAAATTGATTTCTTGGCAAATAGGGTGATTCCTTAATTGGGCTTTGGTATTTGGGTTTGACCCATATTGACCAAAGCCCATGCCTTAAGAAATTAATTGAAAGCCCATTGGACTTTAATTAAATGAACATTAGATGTTAATTGGGATTTGAGACCCATTAAGATTAGATTTAGAATCTAAGTCGTAAAGGCGCATTAAAAGTGTAATTATTTAATTTGGAATTAAATA
Organism: Zanthoxylum bungeanum; assembly: GCA_019454045.1. Lineage (NCBI taxonomy): Eukaryota > Viridiplantae > Streptophyta > Magnoliopsida > Sapindales > Rutaceae > Zanthoxylum > Zanthoxylum bungeanum. The sequence goes on along the minus strand of SKCR01033148.1, from coordinate 131,760 downwards.
TAGAATTAGTATTGAATACAAATTAAATTGGATTTAAAATTGTAGTTCGATATAATTCAAGAATTCGTACTTTGAATACTTATTCTTAAACGAGTTGGACTCGCGCAAATCAAATCGTTGTTTGAACATTGGATGATCACTTAATTCAAAGATTAATTAATTGGATTAGATTGATTGAATAACATGCTTTGTGTGAATACATGGATGTGTTGTATAAATAATGTATATCAGATGGATATTAGATGAGTGAGGGTAATTTTGGAAATTGTTGTAATAAATTTAGAATTTATTAAATTGGACCTGCGTGTCTAGTCTTTATCTCTCGATTCTTTGTAATTCTCTTCTCACCTAATTCCCCTCAATTTTAATGAGGTTTCTTTATTGTATTATGTAATTGGGTAGAAGTTAGAATAGTGCTAGCCGGGGAGAGGAAAGGGAGTGATTTGTTCTAGGAATAATTTGTGAGATATCCATCTGCATATCATTATTAATTTATTTACCACGCCTTATTATGCTTTTAGAATGCATGCTTAAGGGTGTATGATGTGACCTAATCAAAGATAATTAATTGGTTGCCAATTACGCGAAAAACCCACAATAAATATTAAGCGTTTTTCCTTCTATTGAATGATTCATTCTCAAGATCCAAGATTGGCACTGGTTTTTTGGCCAAAGTCAAGACCTTTGTCCATCGCGGATGTGTTTGAATCATGAAGGCTTTGTTCCATATCGTGTGTCTTGTCCAAGTTGTGATTTGTTGACTAAAGTCAAGATCACTTCTTGTCCATCGACATCGATTACGAAGCTTTCCAAGGTCAATGGGAACCGTTTAACTGGAATCATTAAGCTTGTTGTGCCAAAGCCAAGGCTTAGTTGATTCAGAGGAAAAAAGTTAGGAAAATGTATTGGATATATTGGTATATATATTGTATATATGTTTCGGACTTGGAGGTCCACCTACCGGATCTAGGAATTGGATGAGATCCAAATGATCTTAGAGATCTACCTAGTTAAATATCATACAGCTTGTTGGCCAAAGTCAAGGTTGTGTGTTATTTAACGAGATCCTAGCCCACTAGGAAAATAGGTTTCCCGAGTACTCAACAGAGGGTTAGAGGCTCGCCGAAAAATAGTGGCAGGCTAGTATTGAATTTGTAATTTCGTTCAAATACTTGCCAAATACGCGCTTTCAAATTATTTCGTCAATTAAAAATATCTATTAGTTGGACTAATATTTTATTATTTTTCTTGTAACAGTTGGACTGTACCCAAACATCGTTAATTGAATAGTTTGACTATTGCAATTAAGATGACAGAAAAGTTGAGCATTAGAGATATTATCATGGGTGACAATGTCTTTAATGGCGCGAACTTTCAAGACTGGTATATGAATCTCAGGAATGTCATGGGATCCGAGAAGTTGCTCTACACTATAGAGAGACCTCTTGGGCCTAAGCTTAGATCTGATCAGATAGTTGAGCTAGAGCTTTGGAAGACTCATAGTGATGATAATTTCACTGCTCAATCTATAATGCTTGCTGCTATGACTCAACAATTTCGTCGTCAGAACAAGGGATTGAATCCCTATGAGATGATGGCGAAGTTGCATGATCTTCATCGATCTAATCTTAGATCGCAGATATATAAGTTGCAGAAGAAGCTCTTTCGTTCTCGCATGTTAGAGGGTGCATCTGTCGAGCACCATGTGTCGCAGATGAAGGCTGACATAGAACAGCTGGGACAGCTTGGTATAGTCTTCGAGGCTGAGACTTCTATAGATTTGATCTTACAGTCTCTCCCCGACAGCTGGAGTGGGTTCATCATGAACTACAATATGATGAACCAAGGCCAAACTCTTGGAGAGTTAATGTCAACACTACGCGAAGTAGAAAAAGAGCTCCTGAAGGGCAAAAAGCGTGAGGCGCACTTCGCTTCAACATCTCAAACTTCGAGGGCTTGGCCTAAGGCGACTGGAGGTGTAAAGAAGAAGAAGAATAAGAAGGGCAATGCCAAACCGTCAAAACCTTCTGGGAAGGGTAAGGAAAAATCCCAAGATTTATGTCTGTAGTGCGGGAAGTGGGGTCACTGGAAGCGTGACTGTCGCGAGTACAAGGCACACATGAAGGAAATCAAAGCGGGCAAGGCACCGGCTCCAGGTATGTTTGTTATAGAAATAAACATGTCTACTACTAGTTTTAAAAATTGGATTTTTGATTATGGTTGTGGTACTCATATATGTACTGATGTGCATGATCTGCAGATTAGCAGGAGACTGGCCTCAGAGGAGATTGATCTACGCATTGGAAATGGGACTCGAGTCGCCGTTTTGGCCGTTGGGACTTATATTTTGGAACTACCCTCGGGGCATGTACTTAATCTTTCAGACTGTTATTATGTACCTAGATTGACTAGGAAAATTTATCTGTATCTTTATTGGCCCAATGTGGCTATACTTTTGTTTTTAGAAACACTGGGTGTTTTATATATAAAAATGATATGGAGATATGCAATGCTGATGTAGATAATAGTCTTTATATTTTGAATATAAATCTATCTCAAACATATAATGTAACAAACAAAAGGCTTAAACTAAGTAACAAAGATGAAACTTATATATGGCATTTTCGTCTAGGACACATCGACAAGACTCGCATATCCACACTTTTGAAGAGTGGGTACTTGGACGGATTTGATCCAAATTCATATGACGTATGCGAATCTTGTTTATTAGGCAAAATGCCTAAAACACCTTTTAACGGTAAAAGTGTACGTGCCACCGTACTGTTAGCCCTTGTTCATAGTGACGTATATGGGTCCATATCTAGCCAGGCTAGAGGTGGAAATGAATACTTCGTAACCTTTACGGATGATGCATCGCGTTATGGTTATGTGTATCTTATGAGACACAAGTCGGAAAGCTTTGAGAAATTCAAAGAGTTTCGACACGAAGTTGAAAAACAGACCGGCAAAAGTATTAAAACATTACGGTCGGACCGTGGTGGAGAATACTTGAGCAATGAGTTTCTTGATTACTTGAAAGAATATTGTATTCTTTCACAGTGGACTCCTCCCGGAACACCGCAATTAAACAGTGTGTCTGAATGAAGAAACCGAACTTTGTTAGACCTGGTAAGGTCAATGATGAGTCATACAGAGCTACCTATTTCCTTCTGGGGATATGCATTTAACAGTGCAATACTTATTTTGAATAAGGTTCCGTCAAAGTCTGTTCAACAGACACCATATGAAATATGGACAGGAAAGAAACCGGGTTTCTCATTCCTGAAGATTTGGGGATGTTGGGCATACGTCAAACGTTTGGAAGGTACCAAACTTGAACCCAAATCAGATAAATGCCTATTTGTAGGATATCCTAGGGAAACCAAATGATATTACTTCTATCACCCACAAGAGAACAAAGTATTTGTTGCTTTACATGCGGTTTTCCTTGAGAAGGAATTCCTAAATGCAGTGGTTAGTGGGAAAAAAAGTAGAACTCGATGAAAATCGGAGTGATACTGTTCTTGGCACATAATCCTTAACGGAACATGAACAGTTCATCAGGGATGAGACTGTACCACAATCTTCGAATACACAAGAACAGTGTAGGTTGGAGAGAGTCAGAAAACAACCTGAGAGGTATGGGTTTCTTATCTCACCTAATGTGGATATTAATCTTATTGAGGAAGACGAACCGACTACGTATGAGGAAGCGATACAAGGTATCGACTTCGATTTATGGCAAGATGCCATGAAGTCCGAAATGGATTCCATGTACACCAACCAAGTTTGGACACTGGTTGATGCACCCGAAGGCGTAAAGCTTATTGGTTGCAAATGGGTATTTAAGAGGAAGACCGACATGGATGGCAACATACAAACGTACAAAGCTAGGCTTGTAGCGAAAGGGTATCGTCAACGACATGGTGTCGATTACGATGAAACTTTTTCACCTGTTGCCATGATTAAATCCATTCAGATTATGCTTTCTATTACTGCATATTTCGATTACGAGATATGGTAGATGGACATCAAAACCGCTTTCCTTAACGGAAACCTTTTGGAGGATGTTTATATGCAACAGCCTGACGATTTTTTCGTACCAAAACATGCGAACAAGGTTTGCAAGTTAAATCGATCCATTTATGGATTGAAGCAAGCATCGAGTTCTTGGAACCAACATTTTGATAAGATCATAAAAGAATATGATTTCGTTCAAAACAAGGATGATCCTTGTGTATATATGAAGGTTAGTAGGAGCGCACTGACATTCATTATCCTTTATGTCGATGATGTATTGCTTATTGGCAATGACATTCCCATGCTACAATCGGTGAAAGCTTGGCTTTAATTAAAATTCTCCATGAAAGATCTGGGAGAAGCAGCCTTTATCTACCGGGATAGATCTAGAAACCTGCTTGGACTCTCATAGAGTACATATGTTGATAAATTGTTGAAGAGATTCAACATGGATCAGTCCAAGAGGGGACTGTTGCCAGTGTCACATGGCGTCACTCTATCTAAGGACATGTGTCCAAAAACTCACGATGAGAGAGACAACATGAGTCAGATCCCGTTCGCCTTGGCAATCAGATCGATCATGTATGCCATGATATGTACGCGACCTGATGTCTCTTATGCTTTGAGCATGTGTAGTCGCTATCAGGCCGATCCAGGTGAAGGTCACTGGATGGCGGTTAAGAATATCCTTAAGTATCTTAGACGAACTAAAGATGCTTTCTTAATCTATGGAGATGGAGAACTTGAGGTAACTGGGTATACCGATGCAAGTTTCCAAACCGATAAAGACGACCGCAAGTCGTAATCCAGGTACATATTTTGTTTGAACAACGAAGCGGTAAGCTGGAAATATTCCAAGCAAGAGACTGTTACCGATTCAACAACAGAAGCGGAGTACATTGCTGCAGCTGAAGCAGCAAAAGAGGTAGTTTGGATCCGTAAATTCCTAAATGGATTAGGAGTAGTTCTGTTAGCAGCTGAGCCCGTTCCATTATATTGTGACAATAACGGGGCTATAGCGTAGGCTAAGGAACCGCGGTCTCATCAACATTCTAAGCCTGTTCTTCGACGTTTCCATCTGATTCGTGAGATCATACATCGTGGCGATGTGAAGATCGAGAAGGTCGCATCAGAGGACAACATTGCAGATCCGCTAACGAAAGAAATTCCTCAGCAAAAGTTTGAGCCACATGTACATAGTTCAGGTGTTAGATGCTTGAGTGACTGGCTATAGGCCAAGTGGGAGATTGTTGGACAATTACGACCCATAGCGTCACTATTTGTAAAATACATTGTGGTTTTTGTACAAATTAACTATGTGACAATGGAAATTGCATTTTATCATTTTGTAATTTGATTACTTGAATATATAAATGATAAAAGTCCTTATGATTAGTTCCGGATTATAAGATATGACACAATATCAATCCGCGAAAGTTTAATCATTAAATATCCCTAGTCGTAGTATTATCGAGACTGGACATCGATAATGCGGAATAGACTAGTATTGCACTTGTGCATGTTATGGAAGCGTAACAGCATAGTTCTCATATATTTAATTATTAGATGCTTATGCAAGTGTGATAGTAGGTTGTGTATTCCGATGGTACGGAAACAGCTTTGCTCTGGATAGACCCATCTGAATCTGATTGGTAGTATGACTATGTGTCTATTGGAATCCGAATCAGGGTAGGTGTATTTGGTCTTAACCTAAGACTTGCATCGCTAGTACTTGCGACAATCAATACTCTTTGGTTTTGGTCGTCCGGGACTTTAACAGGTTCTGTGTACACCTCTTCTGGGTTTATTGAGAATCGTAGTGTATTGGGTGTGATGTCAAGACGGAAGTATAACTTCAGTCATACGGAGATGATGATCACGCATGGATACAGAACTGGTACTCCAATGTGTTGTAACCATCGGGATAATATGACAAGGTCATGATTATCCGATTAAAGAGACTAGTTGCTTGTGATCCGATATATGCTTCGTACGGGGCAGACACTATTCCAGCCTCAGGCCTTGCATGTGACATCCGATACTGGATTGTTGATTTGCCCTGAATTGTTGCTCCATTCGAAATTGGGATGATTCCTCCATCCTGGGTTGTAGATGTTAGAATATGAATTGTTCCCTTGTCTGTTGAAATTGTTGACATAATTCACCGTCTCTTCATGTTGGTTTGGCTCTGGTGCTCCTCCATATGGTGAACTTGTGGATCCAGTGATGTTCACAACTTGCGTGCTAAGTGTTTCTAGACATTTGCATATCTGATCCAGCCTGGTATTCACTGCTGTGTTTGCTCCAACTTCATAAATTCCTGCAATTCTTTGGATCATGCTCCTTTCTGTTGGCCACAAGGAATTGTTGTTGGCCATTTCTTCGATTAGGTCCCAGGCTTGTTCTTCTCATTTTGCCATCAACGCTCCTCCAGCAGCAGCATCAATTGTGGTTATCATTATTCCAGAAAGTCCATTATAGAATGTTTGGAGTTGAAGCCATTTTGGAATCTCATGGTGAGGCCATTTCCGAAGCAAATCTTTGTACCTTTCCCAAGCTTCGTAGAGAGTTTCTGATTCTTATTGTACAAAGGATGTGATGTCATTCCTCAGTTTTCCAGTTCTAGCTGGTGGAAAGTACTTTGCAAGAAATTTGGTGGCTAAAGTATTCCAAGTTGTAATGGAACCTGGTGGAAGTGAATGTAGCCAAGCGTTAGCTCTGTCCTTCAAGGAGTATTGAAAAACACGCAGTCTCATTGCGTCTTCCGCTTCTCGGTTGTAATTGAAAGTGCCGTAAACTTCCAGGAAGTTGCTGATGTGGGTATTAGGATCTTCAGTTGCTTTTCCCACAAACTGCACTGATTGCTGAATCATTTGAATGCAAGTTTTGATGTCACCTGTATTTGCTGGTAAGGGAGGAAGTACAATACATAAAATGAGGCCATCAACCACCGGAATGGTTCTGTCTCGAATGGGAATTGGTGGTGCAACCTCCAAAGGTTCAGGTTCCATATTAACAATTGCTTCTTGGCCTTGTCGCCTTTCCCTTCTCAACTGTCTGATGGTTCTTTCAATTTCTGGGTCAAGCGGTCGTAGTTTAAAGCTTCTGGTTCATCTCATTGAGAATCTGATAACCTGAAACACAATAAAACGAAAACAATAAGTAAAAAGAAAATTAGATACAAGTAACGTATCTAACCTCAAAACTAATAATAAAAGATAAATAAGTCCCCGGCAACGGCGCCAAAAACTTGACCGGCGTAAACACACACGTATAACGCAAGCGTACATATCGTTCAAGTAGTATAAAAAGCATCGATCCCACGAGGACTTAGTACCTAATCTATTAATTTTATGAGGTCAAGTGATTACTAGTATCTAACAGGTTGATTGATTGATTTGAAATGGTGACGATTCTAAATTTAAAACAAGTAAATTAAATTGCGTGAAAGTAGATTAATGAAAATTCAAATTATAAAACTATCTAGGGTTGTGAATTCTTCCAATATTATTTAAAGATGAAGTGGTTATATTATAGTTGGGTAAAATATTGATTTATTAATCTGGAATATTAAATTTTGTAAAAGCCTCTTTCGATGATCATTTACAAATACCTAATATAATCCAATTGAACCATATGTCTATGTCAACCAAATTACCTAGATTCATTAAGATTAAGTTCCAATTATGACTACCCCCGCCCAACAAGTATATTCCTATCCTGTAAGGAAATCTATTAAAGGGTTATCTATCCTCAAAGAAGATTGTGGGCTATTGAGTCTAAGGTCTTTAAACTTAAAATCCATATGTCTAGTTCATTTTAAGTTTACATAGTCAATTTTATTAATGGCCAGATAATAAAAAGCATTAAGATTTTGACTCAATAAATAAATCTTTTAATTTCCCAAATTATAATCTAATTCCTTATAAACCGGTGATATTAGATTTTATCACAACCCTAGATAACTAATTTAGTTACAAAACATAGCTAAAGCTGGTAAAAACTTAAAAGACATAAAGTAAAATTGCTAAAAAGTAATTGTGGAATAATAAATTACAATAAAATGAAATGCTAAGGTAAAAAGAATTAACTTCTGTTATTTACTATTTAGATATCTCCCATAATATAATATATATACTTGTGATAATTTTGCCCACCAGCCATATAGGTGGTAACCTGATTAAGTCAAATTAAATCCAACCAGCCATTAAGGCGGTAATATTTGTCAATAAACCAGCCATAAAGGCGGAACCAAAATAAACCAGCCATAAAGGCGGAACAATAAATAAACCAACCGACCAGTATGGCGGTATCCTCATAAAGTCAAGTTTAACCAGATTAAATTGAATAACCAACCGACCAGTATGGCAGTATCCTCATTAAGTCAGGTTTTAAATAGTTTATATATTATATTTTATGGGAGATTAATCTAAATAGCAATAGTAAAAGAATTACCTTTTTACCTTAATAAGAGAAGTCCCTATTTACATCAGAGAATTCAGAGGAAGTGGTACATTTGAAACTGAAAATTCGAGCCGAATTTATAGGCCCGAGTAAGTGGAGCGCGTCGGGCCGCGCAAGCCTTGCGCGGCGTGACGCACTGATGTGGAATTTCCTGATTCATTGCTTCCGGTCTTATCTGACACGTGGCAGGGCGGCTGAAGCGATAATGTGACACGTGGCAAGGCGGCTGGCTGATGTCGGCTCGTTTGAATTTTTGACACGTGGCATGCGGCGCACGTTAGCAGATCGCTTGTGGTGATGACACGTGGCACAACTCACGTTAGCAAACTCAAACTTGTCAAACTTTGACTTGTTGATCTGGTGCATGTTAGCAGCCTCCGGCGCACGTTAGAGGTCGGGACGCCAAAGGTTTCGGTGACGTGACGCTCCAAAATTACCAAAATACCCTTTTTGCCAATTTACACAGTTTTGCTTCAAATCACCTCCAGAATGTCCTGAAACTTTATTTATCTACAAAATAAAACAAAACACATCAAAATATTCACAAAACTCAAGAAACTATACAAAATATTAAGTTAAATGAGTGGGAAATAGTGATACATTTACCACTCATCAGTGTCCAGCCTATTATCTCTTTTCTCATTGTATTTCTCTTCTCACCAATTCCCCTCAATGTAAATGAGGTTTCTTTAATGTATTATTTAATTGGGTAGAAGTAATAATAGTGCTAGCGGGAGAGAGGAAAGGGAGAGATTTGTTCTAGGAACAAAGTTTGTTATATATCCATCCGCATATCATTATTAATTTATTTCGCGCCTTATTATTCTTTTAGAATGCATGTTTGAGGGTGTATGATGAGACCTAATCAAATAGAATAAATTGGTTGCCAATTTACGCCAAAAACCCTCATCAAATATTAAGTGTTTTTCCTACCATTGAGTGGTTCTCTCTCAAGATCCAAGATTGGCATTGGTTTATTGGCCAAAGTCAAGATCAATGTCCATCACGGATGTGTTTGAACCACAAAAGCTTTGTTCTATATCACATGTCTTGGGCGGTTGTGACTTGTTGGCCAAATTCAATGTCACTTCTAGTTCATCGACGTGGATTACGAAGCTTTCCCACTGTCAATGGGTCCCGCTTAACTGGAATCATTAAGTTTGTTGAACCAAAGCCAAGGCTTAGTTGATTCAGAGGAAAATATTAGGAAATATATTGGATATATTTACATATATTGGATATATGTTTCGGACTTGGAGGTCCACCTACCAGATCTAGGAATTGGATGAGATCCAATTGATCTTAGAGATCTACCTAGTTAAGTTTCATACAGCTTGTTGGCCAAAGTGAAGGTTGTGTGTTATTTAACGGGATCCTAGCCCACTAGGAAACTAGGTTTCCCAAGTACTCCACAAAGGGTTAGAGGCTCGCCGAAAAATAGTGGGAGGCAAGTACTAAATTTGCAATTTCATTTAAATACTTGCCAATACGTGCTCTTTTATTTTATTTATCGTTGTTATAAATATATTAATTGGACTAATATTTAAATATTGCTTTCTTTGAACAGTTAGACTGTACAAGACACTACTCCACTTGTAGTTGGTCATATAGTTGGACTATAGTAACAATTACATTTTGAGTGTACCCAAAATCGTTGATTGGATAGTTGGACTATTGCAATCGAGATAGCTTGAAAGATTAGCGTCAAAGGACATAATCCTGGGTGAAAATGTCTTTAACGACTCTAATTTTCCAGATTGGGAAATGAATCTCAGGATAGTCCTAGGAGCTGAGAAGTTACTATATTGGATAGAGAAACCTCTCGGGCCTGAGCCCGGAGTTGAGCAAATAATAGAGCATGAGCTTATGAACACTCATCGTGATGATAACTTTAGTGCTCAATCCGTTATGCTTGCTGCAATGACTCCTTAATTTCGTCGTCAGATTAAGGATTAGATCATTATACCATGATGCTAAAATTAAAGGATCTTCATAGATCTAACCTTAGATCTTGGAAGTACGAATTACAAAAGAAGCTTTTTAGCTCGTGTATGTCAGAGGGTACATCTGTTGAGCACTAGGTGTCATATATGATTACCGACATCGAACAGCTAGGTTAGCTGGGCATTACCTACGAGGCCGAGACTTTCATAGATTTGATCTTACATTCTTTGCCCGAATGCTGGGGCGGGTTCATAATGAACCAAGATAAAACTTTTGGAGAGTTAATGGCTATGCTCAAGGAGGCAGAGCCAGAGCTTCCAAAAGGACAAGAAGCGCAAGGCGCATCTTACTTCGACATCCTAGAAGGCCATGGCTTGGCCGAAGGCTTTTGGGGGTGTGAAGAAAAAAAGGCAAAGGAAAAATCATCACAGTCTTCTGGGAAGACAAATGATGTTGGAATCAACAAAGATGTTGGAATCAAGGCAACCATTGAAGATGTTCCAAAAGAAGCAGAGAAACAGATGGAGGAAAAAGAAGCAAACGAAAAAGAACAGATCACTCCACCTCCACCTTTTCCTCAGCGTCTTCAGAAAAGAAAACTAGACAAGCAGTTTGCTCGATTCTTGGAGGTTTTCAAAAAACTGCACATCAACATCCCATTTGCAGAAGCTTTGGAACAAATGCCCAGCTATACTAAATTCATGAATGACATTATTTCACGAAAACGGAGATTGGGAGATTATGAGACAGTAGCATTATCAGAAGAATGCAGTGCCATCATTCAGAGAAAACTTCCTCCAAAGTTGAAGGATCCTGGAAGTTTCACCATTCCTTGCATCATAGGAGAACATAACTTCGGTAAGGCTTTATGTGATTTAGGTGCAAGTGTTAATTTAATGCCTTTTTCTATTTACAGGAAACTGCAAATTGGAGAGGCAATGCCTACCTCAGTCTCACTGCAACTTGCTGATCGAACGCTCGCATTTCCGAGAGGAGTCGTTGAAGATGTGCTAGTCAAAGTTGATAAACACATTCTCTCAGCAGACTTCATTATCATTGACATGGATGAAGACAAAGATGTGCCAATCATCCTTGGGAGACCATTCTTAGTAACAGGTCGAACTGTGATTGATGTACAAAAATGAGAACTGACCATGAAAGTTCAGGACCAAGAAGTTACATTTAATGTTTTCAAAGCCATGAAATTCCCGAGTGAAGAAAAAAAGGAAGAATGTTTCAGAATTGATGTTGCTGATAGTATCATTCATGATACTGATATAGTTCCCACGGACAAACTTGAAGCTTGCATCACCAACATGACTGACACTGAGTTAGATGCTGAAATTCTGGAATGTATTAACTATCTTGACAGGCCATTTCGTTTCAAAGTGACACAACCAATTGAAAGTTTGGAACTACCGAAGAAAGACTGGATCAAGCCTTCGATTGAAGAACCACCACAGTTGGAGCCGAAGTTACTTCCGAGTTATCTCAGGTATGTATTTCTTGGAAAATCTTCTAAATTACCTGTTATTATTTCATCTTCGCTAACATTGGAGCAGGAAGAAAAGTTGTTGAGAGTGTTACGAGAGCACAAGAAAGCTATTGGATGGACTATAACAGATATTCAAGGCATTAGTCCATCATTCTGCATGCACAAGATCCTAATGAATGATGAGTACAAACCCACAGTGGAACATCAATGGAGACTCAATCCAATCATGAAGGAAGTTGTGAAGAAAGAAATCATCAAATGGTTGGCTGGCATCGTTTACCCCATCTCAGACAGCAGTTGGGTAAGTCTTATGCAGTGTGTGCCGAAGAAATGAGGAATTATTGTGGTTACCAATGAAAAGAATGAGCTAATCCCAATAAGAACGCTGACTGGATGGAGATTATATATGGACTACAGGAAGCTGAACAAAGCCACGAGGAAGGATCATTTTCCGCTGCCATTCATTGATCAGATGCTGGAAAAATTGGCGGGACATGAGTTCTATTGCTTTCTGGATGGATATTCAGGGTACAATCAGATTGTCATCGCCCCAGAAAATCAGGAGAAAACCACATTTACATGTCCCTATGGTAATTTTGCTTTCCGCAGGATGCCATTTGGATTATGTAATGCCCCTGCTACATTTCAGCATTGCATGATGGCCATCTTCTCAGACATGCTGGAGCAGAGTATGGAGGTTTTCATGGATGACTTTTCTGTGTTTGGAGATTCTTTTGACCATTGTTTGCAAAATCTGGAACAGGTGTTACAAAGGTGTGAAGATACAAATCTGCTCAACTGGGAGAAATGCACATTATGGTGCAGGAATGTATAGTTCTTGGACACCGGATCTCACAAAAGGGAATCGAGGTAGATAAAGCAAAGATAGAGACAATTGAAAAACTACCTCCACCAACATCAGTCAAAGAAATTCGGAGTTTTCTTGGACATGCAGGTTTTTATAGGAGATTTATCAAAGACTTTTCTAAAATTGCAAAACCTCTTTGCAATCTTCTGGAAAAGGATGTGTCTTTCAACTTCACCAAAGAATACCAGGAAGCTTTTGAGATCTTAAAACAGAAGCTGGTTTCTGCCCCCATCATAGTAGCACCAGATTGGACCCTTCCATTTGAGGTAATGTGTGATGCTAGTGATTTTGTTGTAGGTGTAGATTTGGGACAACGCAAAGCAAATATATCTTGACCGGCGTAAACACACACGTATAACGCAAGCGTACGTATCGTTCAAGTAGTATAAAAAGTATCGATCCTACGAGGACTTAGTACCTAATCTATTAATTTTATGAGGTCAAGTGATTACTAGTATCTAACAGGTTGATTGATTGATTTGAAATGGTGACGATTCTAAATTTAAAACAAGTAAATTAAATTGCGTGAAAGTAGATTAATAAAAATTCAAATTATAAAACTATCTAGGGTTGTGAATTCTTCCAATATTATTTAAAGATGAAGTGGTTATATTATAGTTGGGTAAAATATTGATTTATTAATCTGGAATATTAAATTATATAAAAGCCTCTTTCGATGATCATTTAAAAATACCTAGTATAATCCAATTGAACCATATGTCTATGTCAACCAAATTACCTAGATTCATTAAGATTAAGTTCCAATTATGACTACCCCCGCCCAACAGGTATATTCTTATCCTGTAAGGAAATCTATTAAAGGGTTATCTATCCTCAAAGAAGATCGTGGGCTATTGAGTCTAAGGTCTTGAAACTTAAAATCCCTATGTCTAGTTCATTTTAAGTTTCCATAGTCAATTTTATTAATGGCCTAAAAAATTAAAAGCATTAAGATTTTGACTCAATAAATAAATCTTTTAATTACCCAAATTATAATCTAATTCCTTATAAACCGGTGATATTAGATTTTATCACAACCCTAGATAACTAACTTAGTTACAACACATAGCTAAAGCTGGTAAGAACTTAAAAGACATAAAGTAAAATTGCTAAAAAGTAATTGTGGAATAATAAATTACAATAAAATGAAATGCTAAGGTAAAAGGAATTAACTTCTACTATTTACTATTTAGATATCTCCCATAATATAATATATATACTTGTGATATTTTGCCCACCAGCCATATAGGTGGTAACCTGATTAAGTCAAATTAAATCCAACCAGCCATTAAGGCGGTAATATTTGTTTATAAACTAGCCATAAAGGTGGAACCAAAATAAACCAGCCATAAAGGCGGAACAATAAATAAACCAACCGACCAGTATGGCGGTATCCTCATTAAGTCAAGTTTAACCAGATTAAATTGAATAACCAACCGACCAGTATGGCGGTATCCTCATTAAGTCGGGTTTTAAATAGTTTATATATTATATTTTAAGGGAGATTAATCTAAATAGCAATAGTAAAAGAATTACCTTTTTACCTTAGAATGGAGAAGTTACCTCCTCATGGTTGAATAGTAAAAGTAAAAAAGTTTAAGAAAGAAAATTACTATTACTATTATAGAAGAAAATTACTTTTACAAAACGTAATTAAAACTGAAATTTTAAAGAAACTAAGAAGAGAACTCCCTATTTACATTAGAGAATTCAGACGAAGTGGTACATTTAAAACTGAAAATTCGAGCCGAATTTATAGGCCCGAGTAAGTGGAGCGCGTCGAGCCGCGCAAGCCTTGCGTGGCGCGACGCGCTGACGTGGCATTTCCTGATTCGTTGCTTTTGGTCTTATCTGACACGTTGCAGGGCGGCTGAAGCGATAAGGTGACACATGGCAAGGCGGCTGGCTGATGTCGGCTCATTGAATTTTTGACACGTGGCATGTGGCGCACGTTAGCGGATCACTTGCGATGATGACACGTGGCACGGCTCACGTTAGCAAAGTCAAACTTGTCAAACTTTGACTTGTTGACCTGGTGCATGTTAGCAAGCTCCGGCGCACGTTAGAGGTTGGGACGCCAAGGGTTTCGGTGTCGCGATGCTCCAAAATTACCAAAATACCCTTTTTGCCAATTTTCACAGTTTTGTTTCAAATCACCTTCAGAATGTCCTGAAACTTTATTTATCTACAAAATAACACAAAACACATCAAAATATTCAGAAAACTCAAGAAACTATACAAAATATTAAGTTAAATGAGTGGGAAATAGTGATACATTTACCATTCATCAGACACACAGGTCCAATTTAATAAATTCTAAATTTATTACAACAATTTCCAAAATTGCCCTCACCCTTCTAATATCCATCTGATATACATTATTCATACAATATATCCAAGTATTCACACAAAGCATGTTATTCAATCAATCTAATCCAATTAATTAATCTTTGAATTAATGACCATCCAATGTTCAAACAACGATTTGATTTGCGCGAGTCCAACTCGTTTAAAAATAAATACTCAAAGTACGTATTCTTGAATTATATCGAACTATAATTTTAAATCCAATTTAAATTGTATCCAATACTAATTCATATTTAATTCCAAATTAAATAATTACACTTTTAATAGTGCCTTTTAGACTTGGATTCCAAATCCAATCTTAATGGTCTCAAAGGCCCAATTAGTATCTAATACTATTCAATTAAAGTCCAATGGGCTTTCAATTAATTCTTTAGGCGTGGGCTTTGGCCATTATGGATCTAACCCAAAATGCCAAGGCCCAATAAGGAATCACCCTTTGCCCAAAATCAATTTTTGCCCATTGGGCCCAATTAAATATTAAAAGGCCCAAAAGTTATATTTGAACTTTATGGAAATGGTTTTGGCCCAATTTGGATCCAATCCAATTGTCCAAAACCAAGCTTGGCCCAACAAAGCCCATTAAGCCCAAATACAACAAAATTAGCCCAATCCAATTTTAAATACTAATTTTAATTAATATAACATTTCAAATATCACATTAATTTTAATTAAAGTGTAATAGCAATAATTAATTAGTTAAACTAATATTTACAAAACATCAATTAAACTAATTAATCATGCTTTAATAAATTCAATTCATGTCCAACACAATTGAAGCAAAATCAATCTTTTTCATGCTTATGGTTCACGGCAATCTCAAGAAATAATATCCAATTTTGATTTCAATCAAATTTAATCAACAATCAATATTCATTTCATGCTTTAAACATATCCAATAGTCTAAAATCAAAAAATCACCATGATACATGCTAGGGTTTATATTCGGCCACTTGGTGAATTTTAGGGAAAATTAATCCAATCAATTTTTCTCAAATTTTAAGATGCGCAAATCTAATTCATCATCATCAAAGCTCAACCAAACAATCAATTTGAAAAATCATGCTCCAAACACAAAAATCCCAAATAAAGTCCATAAACCCTAAATGTAAATCATGCTTAGAAAATGCTCGGATACCATTGTAAGTATTCCTAGAACATGCCAATGATCTCTAAGTCATGATTAAATATGAATAAAATCAAAGAAGTTGCGGAAGTACTTACAATGATCGGATTTGAAGATTTCAAAAATCTTTTTGTTTCGGAAGCTCCAAGCTTTGTGTTGAATCTTTAATTCCAATGGTGAGTTTCTCTATCACCTTCTTTAACTCTTTCAAGTGCTAGCTCAACTTGATTTTGAAGCAAAATCAATGGAGGAAGAGCTCTAGGCTCACGACAATGGGAGAGAGAGAGAGAGAGATGTTTTGTGTTTTTGGTATTTTATTTTCTAAAACAATTACCACTTATCAAAAGTCAAACTCTAAAATTTTGGTATATGCTTTACCAAAAAGCAAAAGCAAAAGTGTTGGAGGGAAAATGGAAATTAATGCCTCCAACCAATTCCATCACTCAAGTTGACACTTGATAGACTAGTGATGTAAGTTGGTGGCACCCACTTTAATTCAAAATTAAAGTGGCTTGCTCAACACACTTCGGGCTCGGGTTTACTTAATCCGATTAAATGAATTTTCCGTCGCGACGTAATTAAATCCAATTTAATTAAATAATAATGCCTCGCAAAATTTTTACGAAAGTCGCTCGCGAATTAATTTTAAATTAATTTGTTCGCCCAAATTAAAATCAAATTTTAACTCCGCTTTGAAATCCAATTTCAATTAATATATCCAATATATTATTTAATCGATTAATTCCAAATTAATCGCGTTCTCTCTTCTAATCGAATTTTATCCCAGATAAATTCTTGCTGTAATTAGTCCCATATTAATTTTCTCTCTCTTATAATTAATCCCAGATTAATTTTGTTCGAGTCAACTATCATCAGTGAATCTTTGGGAAGCGACCCAAGAGATCCCTGGATATGTTGGCAGTAAATCTGGTTGTTAGACTATCCGAACACGTGTGTACCCTGGTACCACGTTCTTACAGATTATAAGACATGGTTGGCTTCTAGCAAAGCACCGTGCCTACCCAATTCTCCAGAAATATTCGACAAAGAATATATAATCTATATCAGGCACAGTATACTAATTATTGCGTATTACGATCCAGTATCGGATGTCACATGCTAGGCTTGGGGCTGGAATTATGTCTGCCCCGTACTAAGCATATATCGGATCACTAGCAACTAGTCTCTTTATGATCAGAAAGTCATGACCTAGTCATACTTTCCCGATGGCTATAGCACTATAGAGTACCAGTTTTGTATCCCTTCGTGATCATCATCTCCTTATGACTAAAGTGATAGTTCCATCTTCACATCACACCCAATACACTACGATTCTCAGTATACCCAGAAGAGGCGTACACAGAACTTGTTAAAGCCCCGGATGACCAAAACCGAAGTATACTGATTGTCGCAAGTATTAGCGATGCAAGTCTCAGGTTAAGACCATATAAACCTACCCTGATTCGTATTCCCATAGACACATAGTTATACTATCAATGAGATTCCGAAGGGTCTATCCAGAGCGAAGCTGGTCCCGTACCATCGGCAAACAGAACCTCATATCACACTTGCATGAGTATCCAATACCCAAATATATGAGAACTATGTCGTTAAGCTTCCATAACGCGCACAAGTGTTATACTAGCCTATTCTGCATTATCGATGTCCAGTCTCGATAATACTATGACTAGGGATATTTAATGATCAAATATTTCATGGATTAATATTGTCTCATATCTTATTAATCCGGAACTGATCATATGGACTTTTATCATTTATATATCTAAGTAATCCAATTACAAAATGATAAAAGAGCAATTTCCTTTGTCACATAGTTAATTTGTACAAAGAACACCGTGTCTTTTACAAATAGTGATGCTATGGGTCATAATTGTCCAACACCATTAGTTTCTACAGTTACGTATATGATATGTATAAGTAGAAAATTCGAATCTTGAAAAGTTTGAGATTTGAATCTTTCTTTTTATATAATGGGTTATATAATTGAAAGTACTTGCGCCTCGGAGGTACAAGTAAATTTTTTTATCATTTATTCTATTTAATAGAATATTATATTATATTTGATAGAATATATTTTCTATGATCCCGAGCAATAAATTTGTTTTATTACTTGGTGTGTAACATCAGATTTTAACCATTGTAGAAAAGACTTGACTTAGTGAAGTCAAATGTGAGAGTGATAAACTATAATGGAACTACATAATTAATAAGATAAAAAGATCCTTTTTTATCAACTTCCATATAAGTCCAATAGGATGTCAGAATCATTTGCGAAGTATTTGATACTTATTGGTTCTGCTGTTTTCTTATCGAAGAAAATTATCCTATAACTTATAGTGGAAGAGATATTTGATATCGATTTCGGTAGTTAGCATTGAACCATAGATCTAAAATTATTGTAGCTTACTACGATCAAGTTTTAAACTTGATTAAGCTTTTGTTATGAATCGTTCATAAAATGTGCAAATTGTTTGCACATCAAAAGCAAAGTGGGCTTGATAAAGGTTTGACCTTTATAGTATGACAATGAGAAAGGTTATACTCAGTAGTCTATTGTAGATTCTGAGGAAGCTTGTCTCTAGTCGCACTGATTGAATAATTAAAGATATGTTGGTTAATGTTGACATTAAACTATGTATTTTGGCTAAAGAATGCAAAATGGCGTTCCTAAATGGTTTCTTCGAATGAGAGATTCGTTGTGGTTTCTTTGTTTGAAGATTTCATTCTAGAATGGCCCTAGAGTTTGTATTCTACTAAGATCATAGTTTGATATACTGGCTTATAGAGCCTATTGTAGACTCAGATAAGCTTTCCGGAAATCTGTGTTTTCTAATTTTGATAACAGTCAGATTGTCTGATTTTATCAAAGCATAGAGAATACATATTTGATAGTAAGGTCAGTGGGAGCGTACAAATTTATTTCTAGTGAAATATATCCTAATGACATTATCATTATTAATGTAATAATGAAATGTTTGTGAGGTAAAAATTTACCTAAGTCTCATTTTCTCTGTGAAAACAGTGGAAGTAGTTTATATTATATTTGATATAAAGTTTTATATATGATATAAAAACAAGAGACTTGTGAGATACTCCCATTAATCGTGCATAAGATATGATCTAACAAAGGACACATCAAAACTATCTGTATGACAGTTAGTATAAATGTTTTAGTGTGTCTTTTATATATAATATTCATTTTTCGTAAAGGATCATTCCTTTGTCGAAAGAGAAATTGATTAGATTGTCTAGTCAATTTGATGCATCATATGATGATAGAAAAATGAATATTATATTATGTGCGATTAAAGATATCAAATTAATCGTAATAGTTACGAACTATTTTGATACACTTTAGACCATAGGATGGATCTTGAAACATGTTCTTTGTGATCTTTGATATATAAGAACGAGTTTCTAATTCATGGAGAGTATAATCCGCAACCATTAGGGTCAGATTAGTTTTGAGTCTAATAATGACATTAGATGGTCTATGTCATATAAAGTCAGAAATGATGCAGTGGGAGTGTCACCGTTGATTATACTATATTAGTGGAATTCGATGCAGCTTATGAAGTATTGACTTATGAAGTTGCATAGTGACCTTATAGATTAGAAGTTTTGATACTAGTTTTGTGCTTGCGGTTGTCTGCATAGTAATTGGATTTGATCCTTAAATACATAAACAACTTAGTAGCTATAGCACAATATTGATATCGCATCTGAGTCATATTGATGTAGAACTTGGGTTCTACAAAATATGAATGATGATGGTTAAGGAAAACAATTGGGTTTGCTGGATAGACTCAATACGTTATAGCAGGCTTACTTGTTATTGCCTACCTCTTGAGTACTAAGTGAGCTCTTGAGGGCCATGAGTATGTGATACACATTGAGATGTGTATATGATACCATGGATTGGCATTAGAGCAAATGGGAGAAATTTTTAGGGCTGATGCTCGGAGTGACAATCCGGATCGTATTTATGTCTGATTCATAAATACAAACAATTCATTTTTTCCATAATATTACTTATTTAATGATAGCACCTCTTGTCTTTTATATACATATTCTATATAATTACGATTAGATTGAAACTAAATCTGATTTAGTGATATGTGTATATTAAACAAAGACCATATGATTTACAACGTAGTGCGCAGTTACAACGTAGTTTGTAATTGACATTGGGAAGCGTCACTATAAGTTGTATATCCTTAAATAAAGTTCCTAGTCAAGATTTACTAACATGGGTCGGTTAGTAAAATCTGCTGAGACCAGTACATGTCGTATATCATGACTTGATCCGATGGTTTATCCCAATAAACCATGATTCTCGGGAGACTCGTATAGACATGTAGGTGTTTATTTGATAAACACTGAACGACTCACTGATGATTTCCTAATAGATTGTACACCAACGTCAATAGGAATCTTCTCGAGTTGAGCAAGCATAGTAGTCTTTCAACTTGAGATACCACTGTGGATATATGAGTTATCCTCCACACTTTGATGGTAGTCACGTCACCGATCTATTTAGATCAGACCTCCGCTTGTTCTTTGGGTGTGGACTGATGCTCATGATATCCTGTCCGTATCTAGATAGAATCCTTCAGTCATGTGTACAGGGCATAGACATCCTACACGTGTTTGCAATCTAGTAAATCCATGGTCGTGGTATAACTTCAGAAGCAAGTTCCGAGTGTTATTTAGAGATCATAAATTTGAAAGTCGACTATATTATACCAAAAGGATTTATTTTTATCTATATCCCAGGTATAATATCGATAGCCTGTGATGGAGGGAATATGCTTATGCAATGACCTCGACTTGTATAGTTTAGCGAGATTATCTGTGGTCTTCATAATTCATGAGTGGGTGAATTATAGACACGAAATTGGATTTCGTGACGGATAAACCTAAACTTAGAGAGTCCCATAATATGAAGTGTACTCGTTGAGCACTTGGGCAACGCGTTATGAATAATACAGATTATTCATAATACTTCATCAGATTAAATGAGTTAATTCCAATCGTTTAAATGGGTAAACGAAAACACATGCATAAAGGCATTTTTTGCCAATCGTAGTTATTGTGTATTTGTATTTGATACATAAATTGATTAGATACACATTAATTATTTGTCAAATGAGACTTTGACACATGCCATTAATATATGTATTTGTTATTTAATGTAAATAAAAATACATATATATAATAATTATATTAATTAATTATTTAGATATTTAAATAATTAAATAATTTTTTTTTATAAATGTTATGAAAAATATTTAATTATTATTGGTTACATGTGGCATGTTTTAATTAAACTTTAGGTGTGGAAATTTGATTTGTTAACATAAAGTTTACTTATATTTAATTGATTTAAAATGAAAAAAATGACCATATTGCCCCCTAAAGTCGGTCATCTCTTGTTTAAGTTAGAAAATTTTGTGTTTTCTTTCTTATTCAAGTTGCAATGGCCGAAACTTGTCCTCCAAAAGCTCTCAAAGTTTGCTTGATGATTCAAGAAGAAAATGAAGAAAAAATCAAAAAAAAAACAAACTTAGGAAATTATGAGATTAACAGGTAATCCTCAATGTCCTTAAGCCTAGAAAGCATGTTTCTTGTTTCTTGATTATCTAGATTGATTCTAGGGTTTCTTCTTTTCTATAAATTTGGGGCTTTTTGGTTTGGAGGATGAATTGGAAGGCTTTGTGCATGTGTGAAGTAGAATTGGATAATATTATTGTAATATTTATTTAATTTGATCATTTGATGATATGTTTCCATTCTAGAATGTTATGACCACTCTTGTGATTCCTAGAATTTTTCTCGGGTGGTTCATTTGTGGTGACTTTGCTTGGTGTTAAGATTAATTAGATTAATGTTGGAAAATTGGATTTTAAGCATGAAAAATGATATATTTTGCTTCTGGATCAGATCTAGAAATATTGTGTATTTGGTGATGAAAAATGTGTCATATGAATATATTGGATGTGTTTTGTGTGTTGGAACAATTTCCGGAAATTGTTTCGGAGTTGAAATATGCGAAAACGGTGTTACCGGGTGACTTTTGAGCCAACCGAGTGACGGATCCAAACAGTGAATTTGTCACTGTTCGGGTAGCCCATGAACTGCCCTAGTACTGTTGGGGCTGACTTGGGCAGCCCTCGTGTGCGTTTGGTGGTCGGTTCGGTCAAAAAAGCGTCTTATGCTATTTTGCGGAAAAATATTTTCGTAAAAGTTTCGCGATGTTTCTTAACTATTTATGTCGCTATTTGATATCGAATAAATATGTTTGGGTGAAATATGAATAAATTATTCATATTGGATATTGAAAAATTTATTTGGTAATTTAAAAAGTTTTAAAATTACGATTTCGCCCGAACCGCGAGCTTCTGCTGCGCCCGCGCCAAAACACCAACAGATAGTTCAAAAAATTCAGGATAAAGGTCTATTGACTGAGCCCCACCCGGGGAGATTATCCATTGAGAAGAGAGACAACATGGATTAATATGTGCACTATAATGTGAGAGGACACACTGCGAAAAGATGCAGAGACCTTCGAGAGTAAGTGGAGGACCTGGTAAGGAACGGATAGCTGAATGGGTGCATATATCAAACGGCTATGATGGCCGAGCATCATCAATATCAACATAGTGGCTCCATAGTGCCTCCTACTTATTATTCTTATTTAGCAGCTTTCCGGGCCCGTTATTATATAGAGGGTAGGGCACCTAAGGTTGAGTTGTTGAATTAAATGCAATGTCATGAGTTAGAGGTTGACTGGTTTCTCCCTACCTTTGGCACTGACACCGAGTAAGTTCCTCATAGAGAAATTATGATCGTTGTTCGACCTGTCAGTCCTCAATTTCCTCAAAGAGCTCATTCTAGAAGCAACACATGTCAAAAATTGTTCAAAGATGTTAAGGAATATATTTTCAGTAAGTGCCACTCTTAGAATGACCCATAAAGAGTTGTAAGATGAACAGTAGATCCCCTAAATATGAATAAGACTTTCCATTTTTTTAAATAAAAGCTTGTTCGTCTATGCTTGTCTATTATTTGGATGGGAAAGACATGTTTAATATTTTCTTGAAAATACAGGTTATCGGAATGCATGAATGGATGTAAGGTATATGGGAAATCATGCACCCCCTGCTAGTATTCTAGAAATGCCACAGGATCTCTAAGCGTGATTATTGTGTGAATTAATCAAGAAAGTTGCGGAATACTTACATTGATTTGGATGAGAAGTTTCAAAACTTTTTTTTGTAGATTGAAGCTCCAAGCCCTCTTTTAGTGTTTCCAACACTTGGGTGAGTCTCCCTATCACCTTGTTTCACTCCATAATGTGCTAGCATACTTGAATTTTTGCAACAAAAATCCATGGGAGAGAAGAGAAGCTCACATCTTCATGAGGAAGAAGGAGAAAGTGAGTGCTGTGAATAGTAACAAGTTACACTTCCAAAGTCAACTAGTGTTTTTATATTTAGGTTGTGTGTTGGATTTGGTTAGTGTGTTATAAAATCAATCTAAGCTTTACACTCAACAAATCAAATCCAAAATCAAGTCTAACTACTTCCATCATTAGTCAAACAAATGATGTAAGTGAAGTGGGTCCCACCACTTTTAAATTCCAAATTTAAGTCGGCTAACTTAACACGCAACTTCGCTCGGGCCCGGGTTCATTTAATTCTGAATAAACGAATTTGCTGTTGCGACGTAATTAAATCTAATTTAAATAAATAATAATACGTAGAAAAATTATTACGAAAGTCGCTTGCGAATTAATTCTAAATTAATTCGTTTGCCCGAATTAAAATCCAATTTTAATTCCACTTTGAAATCTAATTTCAATTAAAATATCTAATATATTATTTAATCGATTAATTCCAAATTAATCGTTCTCTCTCTTCTATCCGAATTTTATCCCAGATAAATTCTTGCCGCAATTAATCTCAGATTAATTTTCTCTCTCTCTTAATTAATCCCAGATTAATTTTGTTCAAGTCAAATGTCATCGGTGAATCTTTGGGAGGCGGCCCAAGAGATCCCTGGATATGTTGGTAGTAAATACGGTCATCGGACTATCTGAATACGTACGTACCCGGTACCACGTTCTTATCGATTTACAAGACATGATTGGCTTCTAGCAAAGCACCGTACCTACCCAATTCTCCAGAAATATTCTTTTAAGGAATATATAATCTATATCAGGCGTAGTATACATAGTATTGCGTATTACGATCCAGTATCAGATATCACATGCTAGGCGAAGCATATATTGGATCACTAGCAACTAGTCTCTCTATGATCGGAAAGTCATGACCTAGTCATACTGTCCCGATGGCTATAGCACTATACAGTACTAGTTCTGCCAGAGTACGATTAACCTCTGGGTTTGAAATGACTGCTTATATACCCGGTATTGGCCATAATTCCTTGCGTGATCATCATCTCCATATGACTGAAGTGATACTTCCATCTTAACATCACACCCAATACACTTCGATTCTCAGTATACCCAGAAGAGGCGTATGTTGGCAGTAAATACGGTCATCGGACTATCTGAATATGTGAGTACCCGGTACCATGTTCTTATCGATTTACAAGACATGATTGGCTTCTAGCAAAGCACCGTGCCTACCCAATTCTCCAGAAATATTCTTTTAAGGAATATATAATCTATATCAGGCGTAGTATACATAGTATTGCGTATTACGATCCAGTATCAGATATCAAATGCTAGGCCTAGGGTTGGAGTTGTGTCTGCCCCGTACGAAGCATATATTAGATCACTAGCAACTAGTCTCTCTATGATCGGAAAGTCATGACCTAGTCATACTTTCCCGATGGCTATAGCACTATAGAGTACTAGTTCTGCCAGAGTACGATTAACCTCTGGGTTTGAAATCATTGCTTATATACCCGGTATTGGCCATAATTCCATGTGTGATCATCATCTCCTTATGACTAAAGTGATAGTTCCATCTTCACATCACACCCAATATACTACGATTCTCAGTATACCCATAAGAGGCGTACACAGAACCTGTTAAAGCCCCGGATGACCAAAACTGAAGTATACTGATTGTCGCAAGTATTAGCGATGCAAGTCTCAGGTTAAGACCATATAAACCTACCCTGATTCGTATTCCCATAGACACATAGTTATACTATCAATGAGATTCCGAAGGGTCTATCCAGAGCGAAGCTGGTCCCGTACCATCGGCAAACAGAACCTCATATCACACTTGCATGAGTATCCAATACCCAAATATATGAGAACTATGTCGTTAAGCTTCCATAACGCGCACACGTGTTATACTAGCCTATTCTGCATTATCGATGTCCAGTCTCGATAATACTATGACTAGGGATATTTAATGATTAAATCTTATGTGGATTAATATTATCTCATATCTTATTAATCTGGTACTAATCATATGGACTTTTATCATTTATATATCCAGGTAATCCAATTACAAATGATAAAAGAGCAATTTCCTTTGTCACATAGTTAATTTTGTAGAAGAACACCATGTTCTTTACAAAATAGTGATGCTATGGGTCGTAATTATCCAACAATCGCCCACTTGGCCTATAGCCAATCACTCAAGTGTCTAACACCTGAACTATGTACGGGTCGCTCAAACTTCTACTAAGAAATAGCTTTCGTCAGCAGATTTGCTAGATTATCATCTGATGCGATTTATTCGATCATCACATCGCCACGATGTATGATCTAACGAATCAAATTATGCAGTTAAAGTACATAGTTGGATCATTAATGAGACCGCAGTTCCTTAGCTTGTGCTGTAGCCCAGCTCAGCTACTAACATAACTACTCCTAATCCAATTAGGAATTTATAGATCCAAAATGCTTCTTTTGATGCCTCAGCTGCAGCAATATTCCGCTTTTATTGTTTAATCGGCAACAGTATCTTGCTTGGAAGATTTCCAGCTCACTGTTACGTTATTCAAACTAAATATTTACCTTTATTGTGACTTACAGTCGTCTTTATCGGTTTGGAAACTTGCAGCGGTGAACCCAATCACCTCAAGTTCTCCTTTCCCCATATTCTCAGAAAGCATCCTTAGTTCATCCAAGATACTCAAGGATGTTCTTTACTTCAATCTAGTGACCATCACCTGGATTAACCTAATTGCATCTACATATGCTCAAAGCATATGAGACATCAGGTCGCGTACATTTTCATAACATACGAGCTCTGGGAGAGTGTCAGTAGCTTTCTAGATCTATCCCTGTAGATCTTTATTCCTAGAATAAAGCCTGCTTCTCCATGGTTTTTCATGGAGAATTTTATGAAAGCCAAGCTTTCACCGATTATAGTATGGGAATGTTATTGCCGAGAAGCAATACATCATCAATATAAGGACAATGAATGTCAGTACACTCCCACTAATCCTCTTATATACACAAGAATCATCTTTGTTTTGAATTAAATCATATACCATTATGATTACATGAAAACGATGGTTCCAATAATTCAATGTTTGCTTCAATCCATAAATGGATCGATTTAACTTGCAAGCCTTGTTTGCATATTTTGGCACGACAAAATCGCCAGGATGTTGCATTCAAACATCCTCCAAAAGGTTTCTGTTAAGGAAAGCGGTTTTGGAGTCCAGCTGTCATATTTCATAAACGAAATATGCAGCAATAGAAAGCATTATCCGAATGGATTTATTCATTGCAACATGTGAAAAAGTTTCGTCGTAATCGACACCATGTCGTTGACGATACCTTTCTGTACAAGCCTAGCTACGTACATTTGTATGTTACCATCCATGTTTGTCTTCCTTGAAGACCTATTTAGTACCAATAGGCACAATGCCTTCTGGTACATCAACCAGTGTCCAATCTTAGTTGGTATACATGGAATCCATTTCAAACTTCATGGCACTTTGCCACAAAAGGATTCGATACCCTGTATCATTACCTCATACGTAGTTGTCCATTATCCTCAATAAGATTAATATCTACATGAGGTGAGATCAGAAACCCATACCTCCCAGGTTGTTTTCTGACTCTCTCTGACCTACGCGGTTCTTGTGTATTAGAAGATCGTGGTACAGTCTCATCCCTGATGAACTGTTCATGTTCCATTAAGGAGTCGGTGCCAGGAACAGTATTACTCCAATTTTCATCGAGTTTTACTTTCCTCCCACTTACCACTGAATATAGGAATTCATTTTCGAGGAAAACCACATGGAGTGCAACAAATACATTGTTCTCTTGTGGGTTATAAAAGGTATAATACTTTGGTTTCCCTAGGACAACCTACAAATAGGAACTTATCCGATTTGGGTTCTAGTTTGCTACCATCCAAGCATTTAACATATGCCCAGCATTCCCAAATCTTCATGAATGAGAAACTCGGTTTCTTTCCTGTTCATATCTAATATGAAGTATGTTTAACAGATTTTTCATGGAACCTTATTCAAAATAAGTATTGCACTGTTTAATGCGTATCCTCAGAAGGAAATTGGTAGCTCAGGGCGACTCATCATTAACCTTACCATGTCCAACAAAGTTCGGTTTCTCTATTCGGACACACCGTCAAATTGAGGTTTTCCGGGAGGAGTCCACTGTGAAAGAATATCATACTCTTTCGAGTAATATTGAAACTTATTGCTTAAGTATTCTTCACCACGGTCCTACCGCAATGTATTAATACTTTGCCAGTCTATTTTTATACTTCGTGTCGAAACTCTTTGAATTACTCAAAGGTTTCCTACTTGTGTTTCATAAGATACACATAACCGTAACGCGATGCCACATCCGTAAAGGTTGCGAAGTATTCATATCCACTTCTAGCGTAGCTTGATATGGGCTCACTTACGTCACTATGAACAAGGGCTAACAGATCGGTGGCTCGTGCACCTTTACCGCTAAAAGGTATTTTAGGCACTTTGCCTGATAAATAAGATTCGCAGACATCATTTGAATTAGGATCAAATCTGTCCTAGTATCCACTCTTCGAAAGTGTGGATATACGAGTCGTGTTAATGTGTCCCAGACAACAATGACACAAATAAGTCTCATTTGATTTACTCAATTTGAGCATTTTGTTTGTCATTTTATATGTTTGAGATTCATTTATATTCGAAATATAAATATTGTTATTCACATCTAATGTGTATATCTCAATATCATCTTTATAGACAAAACACCCGGTGTTTCGGAATACAAAGGTATACCCGCAACGGGTTAAACTAGATATAGAGATAATGTTTCTAGTCAAACTAGGTACATTATAACAGTCTCCTAATTTAAGTACAGGTCCCAAGGGCAGTTCCAAAACTTTGGTTTCTACGGCCAAAACAGCGACTCTTGTCCCATTTCCGACTCGTAGGTCGATCTCATCTGAAGCCATTCTCCTACTAATCAGCAGATTCTGCATATCCGTACATATATTTATGTACCACCTCCAGTATTAAAAATCCAATTTTAAAACCAGTAGTGGACATGTTTATAACAAACATACCTGAAGCCGGAGCCTTGCCCCACCTTCACTTCCTTCATGTCTGCCTTGTCCATATGGCAGTCATGCTTCTAGTGACCCCATTTGCCACAGCTTAGGCAGACATCTTTGATATGTCCTTTGTCTTCCCAGAAGACTGTGACGATATAGACTTGCCCTTTTCTTCACACCCCTAGAAGCCTTCGGCCAAACCTTGGCCTTCTGCGATGTCGAAGTAAAATGCGTCTTGCGCTTCTTGCCCTTTTAGAAGCTCTGGCTCTGACTCATTGAGCATAGCCATTAACTCTCCAAGATTTTTCTCTTGGTTCATGATGAACCAACCCCAGCATTCAGGCAGAGACTGTAAGATCAAATCTATAGAAGTCTCTGCCTCATAGGTAATACCCAGCTAACCTAGTTGTTTGATGTTAGCAATCATCTGCGATACCTAGTGCTCGATAGATGTACCCTCTGACATGCGCGAGTGAAAGAGCTTCTTTTGCAATTTGTACTTCTAAGATCTAAGGTTAGATCTATGATGATCCTTTAATTTCAACATCATGGTATAAGGATCTAATCCATAGTTCTGACGACGAAATTAAAGGGTCATTGCAGCAAGCATAACAGATTGAGCACTAAAGTTATCATCACGATGAGTCTTCCAAAGCTCATGCTCTACTATTTGCTCAACTCTGGGCTCAGGCACGAGAGGATTTTCTATCAAATAGAGTAACTTCTCAGCTCCCAGGACTATCCTGAGATTCATTTCCCAATCTGGAAAATTGGAGCCGTTAAAGACATTTTCACCAAGGATTATGTCCCTAACGCTAATCTTTCAGGTTATTTTGATTGTTATAGTCCAACTATTCAATCAACGATTTCGGGTACAATCGAATGTAATGATTACTATAGTCCAACTATATAACCAACTACAAATGAAGAAGTTTGAATATAGTCCTACTGTTCAATTAAAACAACAATTGAATATAAGTCCAACTAATATATATAAATTTAATGATGAAAAATAAAGAACGCGTATTAGCCAGTATTAAACGAATATTTCAAATTTAATACTAACCTCCCACTATTTTTCGGCGAGCCTCTAACCCTCTGTGGAGTACTCGGGAAACCTAGTTTCCTAGTGGGCTAGGATCCCGTTAAATAACACACAACCTTGACATTGGCCAACAAGCTGTATGAAACTTAACTAGGTAGATCTCTAAGTTCAATTGGATATCATCCAATTCCTAGATCCAGTAGGTGGACCTCCAAGTCCGAAACATATATCCAATATACGTAAACATATCCAATATATTTCCTAACCTGTTTCCTCTGAATCAACTAAGCCTTGGCTTTAGCTCAACAAACTTAATGATTCCAGTTAAGCATGACGCATTGACAGTGGGAAAGCTTCATAATCCACGTCGATGAACTAGAAGTGACCTTGACTTTGGCCAACAAGTCACAACTACCCAAGACATACGATGGAACAAAGCTTACGCGGTTCAAACACATCCGTGATGGATAAAGGTCTGGACTTTGGCCAACAAACCAATGCCAATCTTGGATCTTGAGGAGAAACCACTCAAGGAAGGAAAAACGCTTAATATTGTATTGAGGGTTTTTTCGCGTAAATTGGCAACCAATTTATTATCTTTGATATCATCATACACCCTTAAACATGCATTCTAAAAGCATAATAAGGCGCGATAAAATTTAATAATGATATGTGGATGGTTATAACAATTGTTCCTAGAAATCTATTTACATTGAGGGGAATTGGTGAGAAGAGAAATACAAAGAGAAAAGAGATAATAGGCTGGACACGCACGTCCAATTTAATAAATTCTAAATTTATCACAACAATTTCTAAAATTGCCCCCACCCATATAATAACCATCCGATATACATTATTCATACAATACATCCAAGTATTCACACAAAGCATGATATTCAATCAATCTAATCTAATCCAATTAATTATTCTTTGAATTAATGACCTTCCAATGTTCAAATAATAATTTGATTTGGGCGAGTCCAACTCGTTTAAGAATAGATACTCAAAGTACGTATTCTTGAATTATATCGAACTACAATTTCAAATCCAATTTAAATTGTATCCAATATTAATTCATGTTTAATTCCAAATTAAACAATTACACTTTCAATAGTGCCTTTAAGGACTTGGATTCCAAATCCAATCCAATTGGGTCTCAAAGGCCCAATTAGCATCCAATACTATTCAATTAAAGCCCAATGGGCTTTCAATTGATTCTTTAGGCATGGGCTTTGCCATTATGGATCAAACCCAAAATGCCAAGGCCCAAGTTAGGAATCATCCTATGCCATAAAATCAATTTTGGCCCATTAGGCCCAATTAAATTATTAAAGGCCCAATGTCATATTTTTGGACTTTATGGAAATGGTTTAGGCCCAAATATGATCCAAGAACAAAATTTGTCCAAACAAGCTCATTAGCCCAAATACAATAAATTAGATTAATATATCATTCCAAATTACATATTAATCCATTTCAAGTGTAATTAACACAATTAATTAATTAATCTAGTATTTCCAAAACACTAATTTATCTAATTAATCATGCTTAACATCTAATTTATTTCCAACAAAAATTAATCAAAATCAATCTTTCCAACTTGCTTCATATCTCACGACAATGGCAACAAAATAACATCCATTTGATTTCAATCCAATTAAATCAACATTCAACATCTAAGATTCATTTCATGCCATTTAACATATCCAATTGTTAAAATTCAAAAATCACCATGAGCTACATCTAAGGTATCATTCGGCCAAGGTGTGAATTTTGGGGAGAATTAATCCAATCAATTTTTCTTAAATTCTAAGATGCATAAATCCAATTCATCATCATCCAACCACAACTGAACAACCAATTTAGGAAAATACATACTCCAATCATAAAATCCCAAATTAATGTTTATAAACCCTAAAATCCAAATCAAACTTAGATCTCGCTCTGATACCATTGATAGTGTCCTAGACATGCCACGGGATCTCTAAGCGTGATTATTGTGTGAATTAATCAAGAAAATTACGGAATACTTACATTGATTTGGATGAGAAGTTTCAAAACTTTTTCATGTAGATGGAAGCTCCAAGCCCTCTTTTAGTGTTTCCAACACATGGGTGAGTCTTCATATCACCTTGTTTCACTCCTTAATGTGCTAGCACACTTGAATTTTTGCAACAAAAATCCATGGGAGAGAAGAGAAGCTCACGGCTTCATAAGGAAGAAGGAGAAAGTGAGTGATGTGAATAGTAACAAGTTACACTTATAAAGTCAACTAGCCTTTTTATATTAGGTTGTGTGTTGGATTTGGTTAGTGTGTTGTAAAAGCAATCCAAGCTTTACACTCAACAAATCAAATCCAAAATCAAGCCTAACTACTTCCATCATTAGTCAAACAAATGATGTAAGGGAAGTGGGTCCCACCACTTTTAAATTCCAAATTTAAGTCGGCTAGTTTAACACGCAACTTCGCTCGGGCCCGGGTTCGTTTAATTCCGAATAAATGAATTTTCCCTTACGACGTAATTAAATCTAATTTAAATAAATAATAATGCCTAGCAAAATTATTACGAAAGTCTCTTGCGAATTAATTCTAAATTAATTTGTTTACCCGAATTAAAATCCAATTTTATTTCCACTTTGAAATCTAATTTCAATTAATATATCTAATATATTATTTAATTGATTAATTCCAAATTAATCGTTCTCTCTCTTCTATCCGAATTTTATCCCAGATAAATTCTTGCCGCAATTAATCCCAGATTAATTTTCTCTCTCTTAATTAATCCCAGATTAATTCTGTTCGAGTCAAATGTCATCAGTGAATCTTTGAGAGGCGACCCAAGAGATCCCTGGATATGTTGGTAGTAAATACGATCATCGGACTATCTGAATACGTGCGTACCTGGTACCACGTTCTTATCGATTTACAAGACATGGTTGGCTTCTAGCAAAGCACTGTGCCTACCCAATTCTCCAGAAATATTCTTTTAAGGAATATATAATCTATATCAGGCGTAGTATACATAGTATTGCGTATTACGATCCAGTATCGGATATCACAGGCTATGCCTGGGGCTGGAGTTGTGTTTGCCCCGTAAGAAACATATATCAGATCACTAACAACTAGTCTCTTTATGATCGGAAAGTCATGACCTAGTCATACTTTCCTTATGGCTATAGCAATATAGAGTACCAGTTCTGTATCCATGTGTGATCATCATCTCCATGTGACTGAAGTGATACTTCTATCTTGACATCACACCCAATACACTATGATTCTCAGTATACCTAGATGAGGCGTACACAGAACCTGTTAAAGCCCCGGACGACCAAAACCAGAGTATACTGATTGTCGCAAGTATTAGCGATGCAAGTCTCAGGTTAAGACTGTTAGGGATATGCCCTATACCCAACTTGTGGATGGGTTATATGTACATGTATTTGTAATATTTTCATTAATTAATAAAATGACAATCTTTATTATATGTGTCTTACATAACTTATATGAATCATCAAACACTGTAATAAAGCCCTTGGAGTAATAAGATGATGGCTTCCAAGCCTTATGAGAATCATTACTCTTAAATGTTCCTAGTAATAGTTTTATGAATAATCTGGGTGTTCACAAAGCGGAGAGACTAGCATGATGATATGATCCGCCCTTAAGTGGGGTAGCCGATCTCATAGGCTACTAGCGGAGATCTGTCCGCTTGGTGTATCACATGGATGCATGAGTTGCTCGTGTCCATCGAACTGACCGCCGAAAGTTTTCACATGGAGTGTTTATCCAATGTGTCTGTGAGAACTTTCATGTATCGATTGTATGACTAGTCCTTAGACTTGAGGTCTTTACAATCTTATGCGTGGATCAAATAACTTTGACATTCTCCATCCCCGGTTCAAAAGATCTGGTCATAAGGGTATGATTGGGTCATTTGTTGAAACACATGAAGTTTGTAACGATACAACAAAGAATCGCCACTCTCTCGGATAATATTTTCTTATAAGAGTAGTATTCTAGTTCGCGGGTTGATATGTGTGATCAGTGCTTGAGACTGTGGCCGCAGCGGAAGAATCATGTGAGATTCTTGGGTTAGCACGATTCATGACACTATCAACATCATACCTTTGACTATATGGGTAGACACTTTCCATACCCTGGGTCAAACGATGGGGATACAGTGAGGCGGTGGATCGTATCATATGTAAATCGCATACATAATGGGTATATATCTATCTTTCTTCTCATTTGGGGGCCTTGGCATGTTGCTAGATGTCAACCTTGGTCATTGAAATCGAACGACCATCTGATCAGATGATAACTTAGGTTCGATTGAGGGGAACCCAAAATGTCACACACAACAAAGTCGAAATCAATGGTTAACGGTGCACAGTACAAATTTAACAGCATATATGATTGCTGTAGGAATTGTTCAAAAATGGTTCAATGTGTTTAATTATTCAACAGTCATTTATGAGGTTCCATAGTGGTTTAGGGATTGGTGAATGACGATAGGGG
The DNA here is from genome assembly GCA_019454045.1 of Zanthoxylum bungeanum. Classification (NCBI taxonomy): domain Eukaryota; kingdom Viridiplantae; phylum Streptophyta; class Magnoliopsida; order Sapindales; family Rutaceae; genus Zanthoxylum; species Zanthoxylum bungeanum. The sequence goes on along the minus strand of SKCR01033148.1, from coordinate 97,388 downwards.
CACTCTGGGAATTGGAATAAATAAATAAATAAAAACATGAATAGTAATGTGAATAGTATTTTTTTTTTGTTATTTGTTTTGAATTCCAATTCGGCTCAAACTCTTATTAGGGTTTTATAATCTCATTAAACCACTAAATTAAGATCCAATGGCTAAGATTAAATTAGCTTTTATCCCACATCGGATTCTTAATTAATTTTGTTGTCTTTGGAGCACCTATATAAACCCAAATAATTCTTTACAAATTTTTACACCAAACCTTTCATATCTTGGGTTTATATAAGTGAGCAACTCTAAAGTTTAATAGTAAGCCACTGATTTTGAGGATCTTTAAGTCTAATTGACTAGAGGAACCTCGAGTTAAAAGTTTTGAGGTATTTGCTTAGGCCAGCACCAAGGGCAAAACACCTGTGCACTAAAGGCGTAGTCTTGCCGTTGAGTTTTGGTTTTGGTGTGTGCATCTTTGGAGGCCACACACATGGGTGGCTCTTTGGAATGTGGAAGAGCTTGCTGAGTTCGAGAAAAGATTGTAGATTGGAGGGAGGACTTGAGGAGTCTTCGGTTCAAGTAAGTCTTTTTCTTTCTTTATTTTAATTAGAGTTCTTATGATAGTTAGCATGTTTAGGTTTATGTTCTTTGCATATTTTATGAGTTTTTATGATTAGAATATATAGTAACATGCCTAGGCTTGTAGAATAATAAAAACAAATAGGTCTTGGGCAAAGGGATAGCGACATCATAATTTGATTTATTTAATTTTCCGCTGCGCACTCACGGCCGCTTCCCAACAAAGACCATATACACCTACCCTGATTCATATTCCCATAGACACATAGTCATACTACCAATTAGATTCTGATGGGTCTATCCAGAGCAAAGCTGTTCTCGTACCATCGGCAAACAGAACCTCATATCACACTTGCATGAGTATCCAATACCCAAATATATGAGAACTATGTCGTTAAGCTTCCATAACGCGCACAAGTGTAATACTAGCCTATTCCGTATTATCGATGTCCAGTCTCGATAATACTACGACTAGGGATATTTAATGATTAAACCTTACGTGGATAATACTGTCTCATATCTTATTAATCTGGTACTAATCATATGGAGTCTTAATATTTATAAATCCAGGTAATCCAATTACAAATGATAAAAGGGCAATTTCCTCTGTCACATAGTTAATTTTGTACAAGAACACCATGTTCTTTACAAAATAGTGATGTTATGGGTCATAATTATCCAACACCCCCACGACACGCAAGTCCCTGGTGTCATTATCACCCTTGGGCTGGAACATTAACATCCAATGAATTGCATGTTTGAGGAATGATCGCATCATAAAGACTTGCGTGTTCTTTGCATATTTTATGAGTTTTTATGCTTAGAATATATAGTAACATGCCTAGGCTTGTAGAATAAAAAAAAATGGGTATTGGGCAAAGGGATAGCGGCATCATAATTTGGTTTATTTAATTTTCCGCTGCGCACTCGCGGCCGCTTCCCTACAGTGGTAACATCGCGCCGTTTTTGTTTTGATTTGTTCTCTCTCATTTGAACTCAAAATTGGGTGTGTAAAAGCTCGTTGGAAAGCTAACACTCTGAACTTAATTTTAGGAACAAGTTTTGCATGATTTAGTTCATATTGGAATTTTGAAATTGCATTTAAAGTTCACTCATCTGTAAAAAAATGTGAATAGTAAATTTATTTGATTAAAATAAAATGCAATATCATAATTAAATATTAATAAAAGTTATTTAATGCCTAAAATAATTCCATTAAACCACTAAATTAAGATCCAATGGCTAAGATTAAATTAGCTTTTATCCCACATCGGATTCTTAATTAATTTTGTTGTCTTTGGAGCACCTATATAAACCCAAAGAATTCTTTACAAATTTTTACACCAAACCTTTCATATCTTGGGTTTATATAAGTGAGTAACTCAAAAGTTTAAGAGTAAGCCAATGATTTTGAGGATCCTTAAGTCTAATTGACTAGAGGAACCTCGAGTTAAAAGTTTTGAGGTATTTGCCTAGGCTAGCACCAAGGGCAAAATACCTGTGCACTCAAGGTGTAGTCTTGCCGTTGAGTTTTGGTTTTGGTGTGTGCATCTTTGGAGGCCACACACTTGGGTGGCTCTTTGGAATGTGGAAGAGCTTGATGAGTTCGAGAAAAGCTTGTAGATTGGAGGGAGGACTGGAGGAGTCTTCGGTTCAAGTAAGTCTTTTCCTTTCTTTATTTTAATTAGAGTTCTTATGATAGTTAGCATGTTTAGGTTTATGTTCTTTGCATATTTTATGAGTTTTTATGCTTAGAATATATAGTAACATGCCTAGGCTTGTAGAATAATCAAAACAAATAGGTATGGGCAAAGTGATAGCAGCATCATAATTTGATTTATTTAATTTTCCGCTGCGCACTCGCGGCCGCTTCCCAACAGTGGTAACAACGCGCCGTTTTTGTTTTGATTCGTTCTCTCTCATTTGAACTCGAAATTGGGTTTGTAAAAGCTCGTTGGAAAGATAACACTCTGAACATAATTTTAGGCACAAGTTTTTCCTGATTAGTTCAAATTGGAATTTTTAAATTGCATTTAAAGTTTTCTCATCTGTAAAAAAATGTGAATAGTAAATTTATTTGATTAAAATAAAATGCAATATCATAATTAAATATTAATCAAAGTTATTTAATGCCTAAAATAATTCAATTAAACCACTAAATTAAGATCCAATGTCTAAGTTTAAATTGGCTTTTATCCCACATCGTATTCTTAATTAATTTTGTTGTTTTTGGAGCTCCTATATAAACCCAAAGAATTCTTTACAAATTTTTGCACCAAACCTTTCATATCTTGGGTTTATATAAGTGAGCAACTCTAAAGTTAAGAGTAAGCCACTGATTTTGGGGATCCTTAAGTCTAATTGACTAGAGGAACCTCGAGTTAAAAGTTTTGAGGTATTTGCCTAGGCTAGCATCAATGGCAAAATACCCGTGCACTCAAGGCGTAGTCTTGCCGTTGAGTTTTGGCTTTGGTGTGTGCATCTTTGGAGGCCACACACTTGGGTGGCTCTTTGAAACGTGGAAGAGCTTGCTAAGTTCGAGAAAATCTTGTAGATTGGAGGGAGGACTGGAGGAGTCTTCGGTTCAAGCAAGTCTTTTTCTTTTTTTATTTTAATTAGAGTTCTTATGATATTTAGCATGTTTAGGTTTATGTTCTTTGCATATTTTATGAGTTTTTATGCTTAGAATTTATAGTAACATGCCTAGGCTTGTAAAATAATAAAAAAAATGGGTCGTGGGCAAAGGGATAGCGGCATCATAATTTGATTTATTTAATTTTCCCCTGCGCACTCGCGGCCGCTTCCCAACAAAAACGCCGCGCCGTTTTTGTTTTGATTAGTTCTCTCTTATTTGAACTCGAAATTGGGTGTGTAAAAGCTTGTTGTAAAGCTAACACCTGAACTTAAGTTTAGGCACAAGTTTTGCATGATTTAGTTAAGATTTGAATTTTGAAATTGCATTTAAAGTTCACGCATCTGTAAAAAATGTGAATAGTAAATTTATTTGATTAAAATAAAATGCAATATCATAATAAATATTAATCAAAGTTATTTAATGCCTAAAATAATTCCATTAAACCACTAAATTAAGATCCAATGGCTAAGATTAAATTAGCTTTTATCCCACATCGGATTCTTAATTAATTTTGTGTCTTTGGAGCACATATATAAACCCAAATAATTCTTTACAAATTTTTACCCCAAACCTTTCATATCTTGGGTTTATATAATTGAGCAACTCTAAAGTTTAAGAGTAAGCCACTAATTTTGAGGATCCTTAAGTCTAATTGACTATAGGAACCACGAGTTAAAAGTTTTGAGGTATTTACCTAGGCTAGCACCAGGGTAAAATACCTGTGCACTCAAGGCGTAGTCTTGCCGTTGAGTTTTGGCTTTGGTGTGTGCATCTTTGGAGGCCACACATTTGGGTGGCTCTTTGGAACGTGGAAGAGCTTGCTGAGTTCGAGAAAAGCTTGTAGATTGGAGGGAGGACTGGAGGAGTCTTCGGTTCAAGTAAGTCTTTTTCTTTCTTTATTTTAATTAGAGTTCTTATGATAGTTAGCATATTTAGGTTTATGTTCTTTGCATATTTTTAGAGTATTTATGCCTAGAATATATAGTAACATGCCTAGGCTTATAGAATAATCAAAACAAATGGGTATTGTACAAAGGGATAGCGGCATCATAATTTGATTTATTTAATTTTCCGCTGCGCACTCGCGGCCGCTTCCCAACATCGGTAACAGCGCGCCGTTTTTATTTTGATTAGTTCTCTCTCATTTGAACTCTAACTTTGGTGTGTAAAAGCTCGTTGGAAAGCTAACACCCTGAACTTAATTTTAGGGACAAGTTTTGCATGATTTAGTTAAGATTTGAATTTTGAAATTGCATTTAAAGTTCACGCATCTCTAAAAAATATGAATAGTAAATTTATTTGATTAAAATAAAATGCAATATCATAATTAAATATTAATCAAAGTTATTTAATGCCTAAAATAATTCCAACATATTAAAACTCATATGCTTGATGATTCTATGTATGATTAGAATTGGCATGATTATTTTAGGGTGCAAGCATCTAGAGACTTTCTAAGGAAATAGAGAGTGTATTGTTTATCCCTTAGCTAAGTAATTATTCTGTGATGAACTTAGAGATTTATTACCTTTAAGGATAATAGATATAAATCACTTGTTTATAATAAAATACATTATAAAAGATACAAGTGGGGTGGGACCAAGGCGTTAATAAAACTTTCCAAACTAAAGTTAATTTAACCAAAGGTATTACTATAGTTAGATAATGATTTGGTGTACCTTCACTCACTACCTTTTTATAGCCAAAAGGAAAAGCTGTGAAGACATCTAGATAATCATTTACACAAAGCTTACCTTAAAGCATATTTAAAGTGTTGGACTAATTTAGAGAATCTATTGTTTATTCCTGTCACCAAGGCAATAAGAGCCTAGGAGGTAAGGGTATTTAAGAGAGTTCGCTCCACCCTCCCTCTAGGGAATTTTCAATGGAGGAATCCATTTGACATTTATTCACTTAAACTTGCTAAAATCTCTCAATAATAATTTAAGTCTAAAATTTACCTCACATTGTAAAGTATAGACCCAAAGGGCTTAAACCGTATTGACAGGACTAGGCTTTACCAGACTGACCAATACCAATTTGTCCCTAAATAGTACTATTGACAATGGTTTGACTTTTCTGAGTCATAAGATGCATCGACCCTTAGGCGTGGTCTTATACTTAGTGACAAAGATTGGGTGTCCACAAGGACTAGCATAAGCTATTACATGTTTGATTGCCCAACCCAATGATCAAGGAATTGTGATAAATATCATAAATTGGTTGGGAACCTACCTAATTATCGTATTTTATAACGACCGGCCCTAGTCGGAGTTATGCAATGATGATAATGGGATCCTTTCCCACAAGAAATCCATCATAATGGGGTGATGCGATTTGCTTAAATTTTTAAAACAATTGAGTGGGAGCAACTTCATAACATTAAAAGCCCATGTAATTATGAAATATTAATGAAAACATATTCCTAATTTTCATATTCTTTCTTAACATGTGGGTTAAAATATTTCACAAACATTCAAATGGAAACAGAGTATCACTTCGTTCCATCCTTGATTAGCATAAGCTCAAATGGGACAACTACAATGACTGTTTAGAAACCTTAAAATTGTCTTATGACAAGAAAAGATTTTCTATGTTCTTGAAAGACCATTTCCCCCTGAACCCGCAGAAGATGCTGACCAAAATACATTTGATGCTTGGAAGAAACACGTCGATGATTATGAGCAAGCAGTTTGTATAATGCTTGGCTCTATGTCGGACGAACTTCAGAATGCCCACGAAGATATGGATGCTCAAACCATCATCTTTCACTTGAAGGAGCTATATGCAACTTCTGTTTATACCGTGAGATTCCAAGTGTCATTTGCCTTATCCAAACAAGGTATAATGAAGGATCTGTTAGTGGACATGTGCTTAAGATGATTGGCCACATTGAAAATTGGCCAACCTCGGGTTCATCATGGATCATTAGATAGGTCACAATCTAATTCTTCAGTCCTTACCAATAGACTTCTCTAACTTTATTATGCAGTTTCATCTGTCTGATAAAGAAGGTACTTTAGCAGAATTGCACAATCTGATAAAGCAAGCAAAGAAGGACTTGAAACCAGAGCTTAAAACCTCTGTCATGCTTACGGGTACGGACCTGAAGCCAAGAGGCCCAAAGAAAAATAAGGCAAGGCCAAGGCTCCAGATCACCTAAAGCCCAATGGTAAGGTGGAGAAGAAAAAGGGAAATGGGAAATGTTTCTTTTGTGGAAAGAAGGTTCATTGGAAGAAAAACTGCAGATCCTTGAAATCCAAGGAAGCTAGGGAAGCCCAAGAGGCCAAGAAGCCCAATGCTTCAGGTATGTTGTATATGATTGAACTATATTATCAAAACTCTGAACCTTCTACTTCGGTGCTTGACAACGGTTGTGGGACTCACTTGTGTAACAATGTGCATGGCCTGAGAAACAGTAGGAGACTCTGTCATTGGGAGGTTGACTTACGCATGGGTAATGGAGCAAAACTGGCTGCATTGTGCATGGGGACTTATTCATTAGTTTTGCCGAATGGTTTAGTTTTAGACTTGGAAGATTATGTTTATGTATCTTCTCTAGTAAAGAACATCATTTCAATTTCTTCTTTATGTAATAAAGGCTTTTCATGCCTAATAAGTTGTAATGAATGTTCTATTTATTTCAATGAAATAAAATATGGAGATGGTATTTTGAATAATGGTATCTATGTCTTACAAACTAACAAAGAATGTTCAACCTCTAATATATACAACGTTAACTCGAATAATCTCAATGAATCACTTTTATGGCACAGTCGCTTAGATCATATCAATGAAACAAGATTAACTAAGCTACATAAGGATGGGTATTTCAGACCCTTCAAATATGAACCTTATGGAACTTGTGAATCTTGTTTACTTGGTAAAATGACCAAATTACCCTTCAAAGGTAAAGACAACGTGTAGCGGAGACATTAGAACTCATACACTATGATGTATGTGGACCAATGTCAGTCACCGCTAGAGGTGGATTCTCCTACTTAATTACCTTATCGATGATCACTCACTCGCGATATGGGTATGTGTACCTTATGCGGTACAAATCTGAAGCCTTTGAGAAATTCAAAGTCTTCAAAGCTGAAGTAGAAAACCAGCTTAATAAAAGTATTAAGTCACTAAGGTCTGATCGAGGTGGTGAATACTTAAGCAACGAATTTCAAGATTACTTAAGAGAAAATTGCATAGTTTCCCAATGGACTCCTCCGGGAACTCCATAGCATAATGGGGTCTCCGAAAGGATAAATCGGACATTATTAGATATGGTCCGATAAATGATGCCATGCACGGATCTACCTCTTTCATTTTGGGGTCTTGCTTTAGAAACTACAACACTACTACTAAACCAAGTTCCTTCCAACGACTGTTAGTCAAACACCATATGTATTTATGTGTAGGGAAACGTCATAGTCTTAGTTATCTAAGAGTTTGGGTGACGCATATGTTAAGCTCACACAAACTAACAAATTGGATGATAGGGAAGTTAAAGTTAATGTAGATTGTAGGATATCATTGATACTCAAGAGCATATTGTTCTACGTCCTAAATGAAAAAGAACATTTGTCTCACGAAATGCTAAATTTCTAGAGACGGAATTCCTTCTCAAGAAATATAGTGGGAGTAGACTTGACCTCGATGAGGTACGAGAAGAAAAAACTAACATAGAACTAAACCTCAGGCCTCTCAAAAGGGCAGCGACGGAACAAACACAAGGTTATGAACTTAGAAGGTCTGGTAGGGAAATACATGAGCCTGAAAGATATGGTTTCCATATTGATGAGGAACATGATCAGGTTATTGATAATGACGATCCCACCAGCTATGACGAAGCAATGCATGACATTGATTCAGTCAAGTGGCTTGAGGCCATGAAATCCGAAAATAGACTCTATGTATCAGAATCAAGTCTGGGACTCGGTGGATGCAACTGAAGGGATAAAACCCATAGGCTGCAAGTAGATTTACAAGCGTAAAACTGATGCAGAAGGCAACATCCAAACCTATAAGGCTAGGTTGGTGGCGAAAGGTTATAGACAAATCCAAGGAATTAACTATGACGAAACCTTCTCGCATGTTGCAATGATAAAGTCCATTCGAATTTTACTGGCACTAGCTGAACACTTTGATTATGAGATTTGGCAGATGGATGTCAAAACAGCCTTCCTTAATGGGAACCTCGTAGAGGAAGTCTATATGACACAACCTGAGGGGTTTTCATCTAAGGATGATCATAATAAAGTATGCAAGCTTAAACGATCCATTTATGGACTCAAGCAAGCCTCCAGAAGTTGGAACATACGATTTGATGAGACAATCAAAGAATTTGACTTCATCAAAAATGTAGACGAGCCTTTTGTTTACAGGAAAAGTAGTGGGAGTGCTGTTGTATTTCTTGTATTATATGTCGATGACATATTAATCATCGGTAATGATATTCCCATGATGCAAGCCACCAAGCAATGGTTATCTCGGAATTTCTCCATGAAAGATTTGGGAGAAGCAGCCTACATCCTCAGCATTAAGATCTACCGTAATAGATCTAAGAGGTTGTTAGGACTTTCTCAATCTACGTACATAGATAAAGTTTTGAAAAGATTGAAAATGGAAGATTCCAAAAGAGGTAATTTACCTACTTGTCATGGAATCAAATTATCTAAGGAGCAATGTCCACATACTCCTTCAGATAGAGAGCGTATGAGTAGGATCCCTTATACTTTAGCAATAGGATCGATAATGTACGCCATGCTATGTATAAGACCTGATGTCTCTTATGCTCTTAGCATAACGAGCAGGTATAAGGCAAATCCTGGTGAGCAACACTGGACAGCTGTCAAAACAATCCTCAAGTATTTGAGAAAAACTAAGGATGTGTTCTTGACATACAGAGATTGTTCTGAGATGAAAGTAATTGGTTACTGTGATGCGAGCTTTCAGACCAATAGAGATGACAACAGATCGCAAACAGAATATCTGTTTACTTTGAATAGCGGTGCTGTCAGTTGGAAAAGCTCAAAGCAGTCAACTACAACAGACTCTACCACTGAATCCGAGTATATTGCAGCATCTGAGGCAGCTAAAGAAGCAGTCTGGATAAAGAAGTTCATCACGGAGCTGGAAGTGCTTCCCGCGATAAAGAATGGTGTCATGATGTACAGTGACAACACGGGCGCCATTGCTCAATCAAAGGAACCAAGGTCCCACCAGAAATCCAAGCATGTACTCAGGCGATTTCATCTCATCATCAGGAAATTGTTGAGAGAAAATAAGTTATTATAGAGAAATACCCACAGAAGATAATCTTGCAGATTCTCTGACTAAAGGGCTGACTCAACAAAAGCATGATAGGCACACACGAGAGTATGGTGTCCAGATTCATACTAGTTGGCTATAGTGCAAGTGGGAGATTGTTAGGGATATGCCCTATACCCAACTTGTGGATGAGCTATATGTACATGTATTTGTAATATTTTCATTAATTAATAAAATGACAATCTTTATTATATGTGCCTTACATAACTTATATGAATCATCAAACACTGTAATAAAGCCCTTGGAGAAATAAGATAATGGCTTCCACGCCTTATGAGAATCATTACTCTTAAACGTTCATAGTCATAGTTTTGTGAATAATATTCGTGTTCACAAAGCGGAGAGACTAGCATGATGATATGATATGCCCTTAAGTGGGGTAGCTGATCTCATAGGCTATTAGCGGAGATCCGTTCGCTTGGTGTATCACATGAATGCATGAGTTGCTCGTGTCATCGAACTGACACCGAAAGTTTTCACATGGAGTGTTTATCCCATATGTCTGTGAGAACTTTCATGTATCGATTGTATGACTAGTCCTTAGACTTGAGGTCTTTACAATCTTATGTGTGGATCAAATAACTTTGACATTCTCCTTCCCCGGTTCAAAAGATCTGGTCATAAGGGTATGATTGGGTCATTTGTTGAAACACATGAAGTTTGTAAAGATACAACAGAGAATCACCACTCTCTCGTATAATATTTTCTTATAAGAGTAGTATTCCAGTTTGCGGGTTGATATGTGTGATAAGTGCTTGAGACTATGGCCGCAGCGGAAGAATCATATGAGATTCTTGGGTTAGCACGATTCATGACACTATCAACATCATACCTTTGACTATATGAGTAGACACTTTCCATACCCTAGGTCAAACGGTGGGGATAGAGTGAGGCGAGGACCGTATCATATGTAAATCGCATACAGAATGAGTATATATATCTTTCCTTCTTATTTGAGGGCCTTGGCATGTTGCTAGATGTCAACCTGGGTCATTGAAATCGAACGACCATCTGATCGGAGGATAATATATTTATTGTATACGATTCATTGAATTATCACGATTCATTTCAGTTCAACTTGAGGGGAACCCAAAAGGTCACACACAACAAAGTCGAAATCAATGGTTAACAGTGCACAATACAAATTTAACAGCATATATGATTAATGTAGGAATTGTTCATAAATAGTTCAATGTGTTTAATTATTGAACAGATCATCTATGAGGTTTCATAGTGGCATAGGATTGGTGAATGACGATAGGGGCACTTTGGGAATTGGAATAAATAAATAAATAAAACATGAATAGTAATTTTTTTTATTTGTAATTATTTTGAATTCCAATTCGAGCCCAAACTTTTATTAGGGTTTTATATCTCATTCATTAAACCACTAAATTAATATCCAATGGCTAAGATTAATTAGCTTTTATCCCACATCGGATTCTTAATTAATTTTGTTGTCTGTGGAGAACCTATATAAACCCAAAGAATTCTTTACAAATTTTTGCACCAAACCTTTCATATCTTGGGTTTATATAAGTGAGCAACTCTAAAGTTTAAGAGTAAGCCACTGATTTTGAGGATCCTTAAGTCTAATTGACTAGAGGAACCTCGAGTTAAAAGTTTTGAGGCATTTACCTAGGCTAGCACCAAGGGCAAAATACTCGTGCACTCAAGGCGTAGTCTTGCCGTTGAGTTTTGGCTTTGGAGTGTGCACTTTGGAGGCCACACACTTGGGTGGCTCTTTGGAACGTGGAAGAGCTTGCTGTTTCTAGAAAAGCTTGTAGATTGGAGGGAGGACTGTAGGAGTCTTTGGTTCAAGTAAGTCTTTTTCTTTCTTTTTTATTAAAGTTCTTATGATAGTTAGCATGTTTAGGTTTATGTTCTTTGCATTTTTATGAGTTTTTATGCTTAGAATATATAGTAACATGCCTAGGCTTGTAGAATAATAAAAACAAATAGGTCTTGGGCAAAGGGATAGCGACATCATAATTTGATTTATTTAATTTTCCGCTGCGCACTCACAGCCGCTTCCCAACAAAGACCATATACACCTACCCTGATTCAGATTCCCATAGACACATAGTCATACTACCAATGAGATTCCGAGGGGTCTATCCAGAGCAAAGCTGTTCTCGTACCATCGGCAAACAGAACCTCATATCACACTTGCATGAGTATCCAATACCCAAATATATGAGAACTATGTCGTTAAGCTTCTATAACGCGCACAAGCGTAATACTAGCCTATTCCGTATTATCGATGTCCAGTCTCGATAATACTACGACTAGGGATATTTAATGATTAAACCTTACGTGGATTAATACTGTCTCATATCTTATTAATCTGGTATTAATCATATGGACTCTTAATATTTATAAATCCAGGTAATCCAATTACAAATGAAAAAAGAGCAATTTCCTTTGTCACATAGTTAATTTTGTACAAGAACACCATGTTCTTTACAAAATAGTGATGTTATGGGTCATAATTATCCAACACCCCCACGGCACGTCAGTCCCTGGTGTCATTATCATCCTTGGGCTGGAACATTAACATCCAATAAATTGCATATTTGAGGAATGATCGCATCGTAAAGACCTGTGTGGCATTTGGTGCTTCGGGTATCCATAGCACACTCGACGAATGAGTCGGCGTGGCGTTGGTGCCTCAAGGTAATCATAACATGTATGGATGGCTAGTGGCTTTGGTACTACAGTACCTCTGGGTTTGCATAGCATGGGGAAGGCCCACGGTCCTCTGTTGTGTTTGTCGTCTTATATTGGAGGTACATAGCACAGGGAAGGCCCATGGGCCTCCATGGAATTTTTAGCCTCGGGAGGTATATGGCACGGGGAAGACCGGAGAGCCTCCGTGGAGTTTGAAGTCTCAGAATGTGCCTAGCACGAGGAGGTAGAGTTCCATCGTCGCATTGACCATCTCATTTCGGATCCGCAGGAGCATAGCATGGGGAAGTCCTGAGGGTCTCTGTGGTGTTTGTAGACTTTGGGCCTGCCTAGTATTGGAAAAATCTCATGGCGTTGGCCGCCCCCTCGATTCATAGGTCGGTTCTCCGTGACATTGAACTGTGAGGTTCAAAATTGTTGTTTTGGGCGGCATAGGGCAGGACGCTGTCTCAGGCTCCGTTGTTGTTTCTTTTGGCTCTGCACGAGGTATGTGATATATCACCCTCATTTTGTTTATCTTGTTTTTTTATCCTAGTTTTGTTTTGAATGGATAACTTGAAGTGGGATGCCATTTCCAATCTCCATAGTGATTTTCGGAGGTTGAAAATCTTCCCTCATGGTTAAGTCATGGAAAGAAATTGATGGCTCGGGGCTGCATTCAATCCGCCGAGGTAATAGTTTGAGTTGATGGCTCTAGGCTACATTCGTTTCACTGAGAACATAGTGTGAATTGATGGCTCGGGGTTGCATTCGTTCCACCAAGGCCATAGTGTAAGTGAATGGCTCTGGTCTGCATTCGTTCCACTGAGGCCATAGTGTGAGTTGATGGCTCGGGGCTGCATTCGTTTTGCCGAGGCCATAGCTTGAATTGATGGCTCAGGGTTTGGTTACGTCCCACCGAGGCCTTATTATTCTTGTTGGCATATGGTTGGATTTTTTCCCCCATGGCCAAATATTGATGGCACAATGAGGGTATATTCCCCTGTGGCCAGTTTGTTTGATTGTCTCGGGGTCGGGTTAAGTCCCACCGAGGCCTTATTATGCTTGTTATCATGGGGTTGGAGTTTTTCCCCATGGCCAAGTGTTGATGGCACAAGAAGGGTATATTCCATTGAGGTCAGTTTGTTTGATTGGCTCGGGGTTGGGTTACGTCCTACCGATACCTTATTATGCTTGTTGGCATGAGGTTGGAGTTTTTACCCATAGACAAATGTTGAGGGCACAATAAAGGTATATTCCCTTGTGGCCAGTTTGTTTGATTGGCAATGGGTCGGGTTATGTCCCACCGAGGGCTTGCTACGACTTGTTGGCATGAGGTTGGAGTTTTTCCCTATGGCCAAGTGTTGATGGAATAAGAAGGGTATATTCATTTGAGGCCAGTTTATTTGATTGGCTCGGGGTCGGGTTATGTCCCACCGAGGCCTTGGTACTATTTATTGGCTTGGGGTTGGAGTTTTTCCCCCATGACAAGTGTTGATGGCACAAGGAGGGTATATTCCTATAGGAAATGACTTTCCTTAGCGCATTGGAAGTTGCTAATGTGGGCACCGGCTCTGGTATTGACCTTTATATTTTCTTTGCCTTCTCCTTTTGTTGTAGTTGAAATCCTCCAACTCTTGAAGAATGGATTTTTCTCCTTTGATGTAGATGAGTTTCATTTGATGTCCAACACTTGGATCAACCACCCGATCTTCCGAACTATGACTCGAAACCAACAAACCAAAGTATGGGCTTCACTTACAAAGATCAACTCTAAATAATTTAGAGAAGTATAAAATCAAACTCTAAACAATTTAGAGAATGAAGATGTCACAAATGTGTTTGGCTTTTTGAATTTTCTTTCAAACACTCTCACAACAATTGTGAAAGCTTGAACTCTCTATCTTTTCTCTACTTTGCACTTGTGTGAATGAATGGAAATGGTAACTCTTGCAAGTGAGGAGAGATGGTAGAGATTATATTTCTTACACAAGCCAACTAAATTTTTCATTAAGCATCTAATGTTTTCTTGCAATGGCAAACACATTAATGTGAATGTCATACCAAAACACAAGAAATATTAAGCTAAAGACAAACACTTTGTCATTAAGCATCTAATGCTTTCTTGCAATGGCAAACACATTAATGTGAAGGTCATACCAAAGCATAAGAATTGTTTAGCTAATGACAAAGCCATTAGGAGTATACATGTCACCTAATAGATATAATAAGTTGGAGAGCATGGTATGCCATATGGCTTTGTCTCCAAGATAAATAAAAATCATTATCTTAATAATGATTTAATTACCTTCAATTTTGTTGTAGTAATTATCTTATAATTATTACTAACATGATTATCTTATAATCATGATTTGATTATCTCATAATCAAAGAATTCTAGAAAACATTAAGTTAAACTAATTTAACATAGTTTTCATTTGTGACAAAGATATTATTAATCTCATTAATAATATATAAATATAATATGAGTATATTATTAGACAATCTAATTATATTAGGTTTGCTACAGTTAATCGAGCTAGTACGGGGACCAAAATGGACCTACGGTTCCGAGCTCCAATAATCCCAAAATATTAATTAAATTTTTTAATCAAATATTACAAATTATTAACTTTGCGTTATTTCACTAAAAACTCGAAGTTGAACTCTCGTTACCATAGATTGAAAATAAAAACCGAACAATTTCGGTGTCCATCGATATAGTCAATACATATGGTGTTGGGGTTGGTGCTCAGAGCACCAATTCGGACCGTATTTATGTCCGATTCATAAATACAAACATCCATTTTTCCATGATATTACTTTTTTAATGGTTGCACCTCTTGTTTTTATATACATATTCGATCTAATTACTATTAGATTGAAACTAAATCTGATTTAGTGATATGTATATATTAGACAAAGACCTGATAATATATAATGTAGTGCGCAGTTACAAAGTAGTTTGTAATTGACATTGGTAAGTGTCACTACTAGAAATATATTATCAAATAAAGTTCATGGTCAAGATTTACTAACACGGGTCGGTTAGTTAAATCCGTTTAGACCAGTACATGTTGTATATTGTGAATTTGTGTAGGCATTGCATTTTGCATGTGAAACCCGATGATGAGTCTCAGTTGGAGGCACTACCTTTTAAGTCGCGGGAGCCGCGGGAAACGGTTGTCGGAAGGGAGGAGTCAAGAATTGACTCATATTCGGATTAAGTTCGTTGGTTTAGCTTCGGGTTACTTGTTGGTTTTCCGTTTTAAAAATTATTCCCGGCCCAAAACACTCACAAATCACCTAACCTCGGCCCAAAATCCCCGCAAGGCCCTTGGCCTTGACCTAAAACCCCCGCAAGCCCACACAAGCTAACCACCCAACAAAGGCCCACAAGCCCACAACAAGGCCCACACACCCAATCACCCTAAATTACACCCAAATTAAATTAAATATAAATTAAATATTAATTAGATAATGTATTTGAATTAAATAAAATATTTAAACCATTTACCAATTAAATAAAACATAATATATAATCATACCTAATTTAGACAAATCAAATATATTAACTTCCTAACTAAACAAAATCACATACTAAATAAAAAAAGATGATATGCCTAATTAAAATCAATCATAACAAATAAGAAAAATTGACTTCCTAATCTAACAAATTAAATGCCTAATCCTAACCAATCAAATATATTGTATTCTTAATCTAAACCAAATTTGTCCCCCCTCAATCTTTGACTTTCCTTGCTCAACACAAAATCAAATCCCTTCCTTGTGAGACAAGGTGAAGCCCTAGCCCTTCTCTATATAAACCAAACTTTCCAAGGCATTCCCCCTCCTAGTTTATGCCCATCACAAGAAATAAAGAAGCAAAGAATTTCCAACCCCCTCTCCAAGCTCTCCATTCACGCATATTACACAAAAAATATAACAAATTTCTCTTCATCTCTTCCCCTACTTGACCGAAAAAACACAGCCCCATAAGCCTCCCTCACATCACCGAAAAACACACCAATACAGCAGCCCCATTGCATACCAAAATAGCAGCCCATAAGCCTCCCTATATCACCATAACAACAGGCCTGTAAACCTCCCTGCATTATCGAAAAACTGCACTTCTTTTAGCCCTAATATTACCGAAAACTGCCCTAAAAAAACTGCATTATTACTAAAAATATTAGCCCTCAAAACAGTCCCTAAAATCCCCAAACCAGTGACAAAAATACTGCACTTAAAACCCACTAAAAACACCCAAAACAGTCCCCTATACACTTGAAACAGTGACCAATAATACGGCAGCAAAATCGCGAGGTAAAACGCAAACCAGTGAACCAGAAAAGTTGCGGTGTGATAGCCCTTCCGACGGCCGTGAAACGCGAGTTTGAAAGTCGACATAAAAGGTTAGACCTGAGGGTATTTTCCACATTCGTTTTCTATTTTATTTGTAGTATTTATTGAGTATTTCTTGCATGATTGTTATGTCGAAATGCATGTTGTGGCCCTTGAGTAGATAAATATGCATGGATTATGAGATATTATATGTTGTGGCTTTGGAATAAAACGAAAGATGTGTCAACTCTCACGGTATATCGAATGGAAACCCGGACATAAATTTCATAGCCGATTCCGAATGGACGGTAGTATGATCTGTACTCGGGATACAACTCCACGTACCGCTTGAGTAAACGACACTTTCTTTTGTTTTATATTGCTTTGATTTATTTATTTTTCGCCATTTGAATTCCGCATGTTATTTGTATGCATGATGCAATCGAGCGCATGGGCTTAGTAAGTCGGATTAAAGGTCCCCTATTTAGAGGGGTTAAAATCCTTTGCCACGATGCTTTGCCGCGCCGGTTGATGTGTGTTCGGTTGAATGTGAGATATGTTCAATCGGGCATACTAAGTTTGATATGATTGTCTTTATTTTTGTATGCATGATACGATCGAGCGCATGGGCTTAGTAAGTCGGATTAAAGGTCCCCTATTTGGAGGGGTTAAAATCCTTTACCATGATACTTTACCGCGCCGGTTGATATATGCTCGGTTGAATGTAAGATGTGTTCAATCGGGTATACGAAATTTCATATAGTTATCTTTATCTTTGTATGCATTGTAACGAAAGGCGCATGAGCTTATTGTGTTGGATTAAAAGGTTTTCCATTTGGGAAGAAAAGCCTAAAAGGCTACCTTTACCACGATATTTGCTGTGTCTTTCATCTATTGATTGCATCATTTATCCCTGTCTTGGCTCGAACTATTGTCATTGGTGTACCTATATTCCCAGCCCATCACACCTTGAAGCCCCCTTAACGCACACGCACAAAGTCCCCTGCCTTCACGCTAACCACTCCTTCAGCCACGCACCACAAAAAAAAACCATAAGCAGCTCGTTTGCATCAACACGTAACCCTCACCCTGCACGTCCACAATCACAGCCTTACATACTGCCTCAACGTAGTGCATTAGCAGCCCCCTTAGCCACTCAGTCCTTACGGTAACGCCACACCCCCCACAAACACGTTCACAGCCCTGCCTCAACTCAAGCCTAACACGTAATTACCCCCTAAAAACTGCCACAATCCAACACTCCTCACTGCCCAATTCTACGCCTCTCACTGCCCAGTTTAGTCACCTATCCACTGCCTGAAACCGCACCCTAAACGCCACCTATTAGTCTCAGCCCGCGCGTAAGGCCAGCTACACCATTCATGCATGTATCATGAAATCCCATATAGTTATTCTTATCTTTGTAAGCATCATAATGAAAAGCATGTTTATTCCATTGGTGGCATCATTTACCTTAGTCTTGGCTTAACATATTACAATTCATATATCTATGTCATGATAACATTTGAGTATTATTTCTTGTGGTATATCGGATGGAAACCCAGACATAAATTCCGTAGCCGATTCCGAATGGACGGTAGTGCGGTCTGTACTTGGGATACAACTCCACGTACCACTTGTGTGTTTGTATCCATATTAGTTATCTTCTTTTGCACCACGTCATAGCATGCTTACTTTAATGCCTAATTGCATCCTTAAGTGTCTTTTTGCATTATGTACTTAGTTGACTCTTTTATTTGTGCATGGACATGTAATGGCTATTTGTTTATGATATGTCTATGAAATCACATGTTCGCCATTATTTGATTCGCCTTTATCTGTGCTTGTGTGGTTAGTGTGTGCTTGTGTTCCTTCTTGAATACAATATGCCAATGAAGTTGTATGTTCGTTGCTATTTTGATGTACTTTCAAGCATGCAATCTTAGATGTGAAATATATGCAAATTTAGGTGTAAGTTTTATTTTTGTGCATATGGATTTAGAAGCATGATACTCTTGGAAATAAGTGTTACTTAAGCTTGATTAAATTATTACACAAATCCTTTAATTACAAGTGACATAAGTAAGGGACCATTCCGAACCCAACGGTTTGAGGTCTTCCCTTGCGAGGGGTGAGTGCGGCCTTAAATCTCATTTTCCCGGTTCACATCGGGTGGCGACTCCCTTATTCTCCGGTTTAGTCCCCTGTGGCTACTCCGTACTCCCGACTAGACCGCGAGCCTAGAACAGCATGCGTCTTCTAGTTTCTGTGTCCCACAGTCTGGTGACTCTATTGGGGATAGAGAATCGGCCCCGAAATATTGTCTTGTAATGTTTGGATTTATGTTCTAATTGACCGTGTCTATAGTGGATAAAATGAGGGTTTAATCAAGGGCATCTTGAGGCTAGGTAATGGGTTGGTGTCTTTCTTCATTCACTACCTTCCTAGAAGGAAAAGCTGTGAAGGCACCTATATGGCCATCTACCCTTAGCCTATTGTGATGGACTAATTTGGAGGACTCGTTGTTTATTCCTGTCACCAAGCGATAAGAGCCTAAGAAGCTAGGGTACTTAAGAGAGCCTCGCTCCACCCTCCCTTTGGGGAATCTACAACGGGAAATCCATTTGACAGTCAGTCACACACCATAGCTCATTGGCACGTACCTTAGTGTATAAAAAAGGGTGCGCTCACTTGGTCCCTCGAACCCTTGATTGAGGAGACCTAGTTGTGGGCCATCCTTCGCCGGTGAGAGCCTTTATCTACACTCTTGCGAACCCACCCATAGACCGGGTTTGTATGGTTAAAGTAACAATTATTTCCTTGAATATGTGCTTGTGGACCATCCTCATTTGGATGCAGTTGGACTATTGTTAGAAATGCGAACTTGCTGGGCCATTTAAACTGGGGCGAGTTCGTACCTTATGACCATTAGGCCCAAAGCTTCTGAAATGTTGATGGGCCATTCTGTAGAAATCATTGTTATATGTTTGCATTATCTTTCTTCTATGCTTGTGTTTGGGAACATCGTCGTTTGGATCCATTTGGACCATTTGTCATGGGATATGGGCTTGTTGGGCCATTTAAACTGGGACAAGAACGTATTTTATGACGATTGGGACAGAGGCTTCTAAGTGATTGATGGGCCACTTTGTGCTTGTGTTCAGAACATTACCATTTGGATTTAGTTGGGCTCCTTGCCATGAGAGGTGAACTTGTGGGCCATTTAAACTGGGACGAGTTCACTCCTATGACAATTAGCCCAAAAGCTTCTAAAATGATAACGGGCCGATTTGTTCAAAAATTTTAGTTGATTTAGTATGTTATATATGTTACATGCATCCCATGCACCTCATACATACATATGTCATGTTAACACTTCTATGTCTCAAAAAGACATCATAGATACCGTTTGGGTTAGAGAAGGAACAAGGCTCATTAAAAGACAGTAACAGTCATGAGTGAATCCGGTAATGAGGTATCCCGTATGGATCAGTTAGAGAACGGTCTCGCCAAGATTACTGAACAGTTGCAAGCCTTGACTACTGCTGTGGCTGGTATGGTTGTGCCCCGTGTGCGGGGGAAATTCCGAGAATG
The DNA here is from genome assembly GCA_019454045.1 of Zanthoxylum bungeanum. NCBI lineage: Eukaryota > Viridiplantae > Streptophyta > Magnoliopsida > Sapindales > Rutaceae > Zanthoxylum > Zanthoxylum bungeanum. Next base: position 77,254 of record SKCR01033148.1, on the reverse strand, counting down.
TGAGACAAGAGGAACCTCCGAACAGATTGGGGGATGATATCCCCAATTTTGATGATGATATGGCAAAGTATGCAGCAGGCAGAGTAGTATATGGGTCTCAGGCAGAGTTACAGAAGCTCCGGGATCAGGTTGAGTCAGTTACCCGCAAGATGAGGGGTAAGAATGAGGATTTGCTGGATTATGACACACTGACTTTCGAGGAACAGTTGTCGGCACAGTTCAAGATGCCTGATATGGCTAAGTTTAACGGGAATGGGGATCCAAGGGTGCATCTCCGACAGTTTGTATCAGTCATGAGTTCAGTTGGCTTATCTCAGCTTCAAGTGTAGAAAATGTTTGGAATGTCGCTCGAGGAGCTCTCGTGGTGTGTGGTACCACAGTTTGGAGAAGAAAGTGAAGGAAGATGGAGGAGATTGGAGGGATTTGGCTGATGCTTTCCTGAAGCAGTATGTCACTGACCTAGAGATCGATCTGCCACTCCGTGATCTGGAGAATGTTAAGCAGAAATCGGAGGAGAGTTTTAAGGAGTATGTGGACCGGTGGAGGGGTCAGTTGTTGAAGATGCAGACTAGGCCTTCGGAGAAGGATCAAATTAAAATGATCATCAATGGCACCAAGCCCTCCATCTATGGGAAGCTAATGAGGATGACCTCCATGATTACTGATTTTCGGCAGTTGAGGGAAACTGTCATGGATATTGAGGAAGAAGAGGCCGCTAACAGAAAATTCTGTGGTCTGAACAGGAGGTCCATTGGGGGGACATCGGGAACAAAGCCCGTTTCTGTTGAGATTGCCGCTATCCGGAACCGGAGATTCTCCAACTTGGGTAGGCCCTTGTCCAAAGTATTGGAGAAGTTGAAGAGACAAGGACTTTTGTCACCCCTAGAAGCCAAACCATTACCCAATCCCCCACCATCACATTATAACCGAAGCCTTTACTGTCACTTTCACCAACAAAAGGGCCATGACACCGACAACTGCGCCCGACTCCGCCATGAAATCCAAGACCTGATAGACTCCAAGAAAATACCTGACCCAGAAACAGAACAGCCTGACACACAAAAAAATCCCTTACCCAACTACCGTGCCGTACCACCACCAGCCTATATGACCAATTCTGGCCTCCCAGAAGACCTTGTCCTAAAATCCTTTCACCCTCAAGCCTTTTGCCTAGGAATCTGGGATAGTACTAGTGAAGATGAGACTGAGCAGGGGAAAAACTTTTGGCTTGATTTCTCTAGCAGTGATGAGGAAGAAGTAAGGGGAATGACGCGCAGTGGTCGTTTTTACAATGATATGGCAGAGAGGGTTAAGGAAGTTTTGATAGATGGTAGAGAAGGGTTGAGACTGCAGAAAATACTGAGGGGGATATAGTGCTGAGGCAATTGAGGAAGACTATAGCACTAGTGAGTATCTAGGAACTATTATGTGCATCTCGGGAGCATAGGCAGGCCATGGTCGAGGCCTTGAGCAAGATTGTGGTACCGGAAGATGCCAACCCTGCAATTTTGTTGGGTCGGTTCAGAAAGAAACTTTGCAAATATATTTTTCTGAGGATGAACTCCGGTGGGGAGAGAGGGAAGAAATCATAATAGGCCTATATTTATCAGGGCCGAGGTGAGGGGCAAGAGAACTTCATGTGTGATGGTGGATGACGGTTCGTCCATCAATGTGTGCCCGCTGAAAATTCTGGCGAGATTGGGTATGAAAGCAACAGACTTGGACCCCTCCAGCATGACTATTAAGGCTTATGATGACAGTAAAAGGGGAGTCAAGGGTACTTTTGTGGCTATGGTCCAGGTAGGCCCTATTGAGAGAAGAAGTTGAGTTTACAGTGCTGGACATCCCAGCCACTTTTGCCTTGGTTTCACAAACTTGGGGGCGTGCCATCCACTTTACATCAGATGATCAAGTTCCCGTATGAGGAGAAGTTGTTACTATCCGGGCTGAGGTAGATAATGTCGTAGCTGCCTTGGAGATACAACCTTTCAGGAGGTTTCAGGTGTCAGCTACTTTTGAGGAGTGGGTGGATCCTAGGGTGGCTAGGATCATGAAAAAAATGAAGTTGAGCCGGGAGAAGGTTCAAAATTGCCAGATTTCAGAGGACAAACTACTCGGAAGGGTTTGGGGTACAAGTCTGATGAAGAAAAGCCAAGGTCAAGAAAAAGGGCCTGAAACTGATGGAGTGTTTTGTGAAAGCTTCAGGATATCAAGGGGAGCCTGAACCTGTGGAAGTTAATGGAATTGTGGTACCTGGGTTTGAGATCTTCCAGGATATGTTGGGTAAGAAGCTGATAGTTGAAGAAATTTGAAGAAGAAGAAGAAGAGAATTGGGAGGAAGAACTAATGAAGTTGGAGCGCCTGACTCTGGGGAGGACGGACGAAAAGTCTGAGGAATACCTGATTGCAGAGGAAGAAGTGTCTATAGATGATGAAGACATTTACCTTCCTGATTTGTTTGAATGTACTTCCGCATTATCCAATAATAAAGACATTTCTTTTGCTTACTTGTCTGAGTCATTTCCATTTACACTGCACGAATCAAGCATATTTGACATCAGTTCAACCAGAACTACTGCATTTAACTTGGGTACACTTGAGAACCCCAAGGAAAATTTTGATTGCAAGTGAAGTACCTCCGAAGAGAGGAGAGAAACTAGAAGAAGTGTTGGTCAGATATGCCAAAGTGTTTGCTTGGTCCTATGAGGACATGCCTGGGGTAGACAGAAACATTGCCCAGCACACAATACCAACTTATCCAAATATGAGGGCCAGTAAAACAGAAACTCCGACGGATGAGACCTGAATGGGCTGAGAAAGTCAGAGAGGAAGTTAAGAAACAGATAGATGTGGGGTTCCTGGAAGTAGTGAAGTACTGAGTGGTGGTTGGCTAATATAGTGCCGGTTCCAAAGAAAGACGGGAAGGTCAGAATGTGTGTAGACTACAGAGATCTCAACAAGGCTTGTCCGAAAGATGATTTTCCTCTGCCGTATATAGATGTTCTGGTTGATAGTGCGGCTTTATCTGCCATGTATTCATTTGCAGATGGATTTTCAGGTTACAATCAGGTTCTCATGGCTGAGGAAGACAAACATAAGACTGCATTTGTTACTGAGTGGGGTACTTATACTTTGTTACAAGGTTATGCCGTTTGGGCTTAAGAATGGGGGGCTACTTATCAGCGGATGGCCACTACACTTTTCCACGACTTAATGCACAAAGAGATTGAGGTGTATGTGGATACATGATGGTAAAATCAGAGACAAGAGTTGGGCATATTGAAGCACTGGAAAGGTTCCTTCAGAGAGTTGACAGATACAACTGTGGCTTAATCCCAAGAAATGTGTGTTTGGGGTGACATCAGGGAAATTGCTTGGTCATACAGTGGGAATGGGCAGAATAGAGGTAGACTCCGAAAAGATCAAGGCAATCACAGAAATGCCTTCACCGAAGACAGAAAAAGAAGTCAGAGCATTCTTGGGGAAGATTCAGTACATCAGTCAGTTCATCGCCAAGTTGACATCAGTATGTGAGCCTATCTTCAAACTGTTGAGAAAAGATCAGCCGAGTGGTGAGATGGAATGAACAGTGTCAACAGCCTTCGACAAAATCAGAGAGTACTTGGTAAAGCCTCATGTATTGAAACCTCTGAGACCGGGCAGACCTTTGGTATTGTATTTTTGCTATAGAATCAGAAGCACTGGGGGGGCAATGATGGTACAGGCTGATGAGACAGGGTAGTATAGAACATGCAGTCTATTATCTGAGTAAGAAGATGCTCCCGTATGAGGCTCGATATCAGGAAGTTGAGAAGATCTGTCTTGCAATGGTATGGGCTTCCAGAAAATTGCGGCATTATTTCCAGTCATACAAGATCCAGGTAGTGGCAAAGGAAAATCCTCTGAAGTATCTTCATTCGGTGCCTTCACTAGTGGGAAAATTGGGCAGATGGTTGGTATTGCTGACAGAGTTTGACATTGAGTATCTCACCTCCAAAGTGATCAAAGGGCGAGCAGTAGCAGAGTTTCCGCATTGCAACCTGTTGAGGGGGATCAGTATAAGTTTGAATTTCCAGATGAAGAGATCCAAGCAATAACAGTCCAGAGATGGAAGATGTATTTTGACGGAGCAGTGAATTACAAGGGAGCCGGAATTGGGATCGTGATAGTGACCCCCGAGGGAGAGAGACTTTCCTTTGGCCAAGAGGTTGACATTCAGAGTGACTAACAACATGGCCGAGTATGAAGCATGTGCTTTTGGTTTGACGGCATTGATAGCCTTGAAGGCCGGACGGGAGTGTGGAAGTCTACGGAGATTCTATGTTGGTGGTCCAGCAGATGCGAGGAGAATGGGAATTGAAAGAAGAACGATTGAAACCTTACCTTTTTCACCTCAAAAAGTTGGCACAGGTTATCCCCGAGTGTAAGTTTCAGCACTTACCGAGAGAAGAGAATCAGATGGCAGATGCATTGGCTACACTTGCAGCAACTTGGGAAAATCCAGAAAAGTTAGTGATGAGCCGTTGATACTGACAACAGCGAGCAGACCTGTTTATGAGATAGAAAGAATTCTGGAAGTTGAGGTCGACGATGGTAAACCTTGGTATTATGACATTCAGAGGTATCTGGAACATGGTGAACTCCCGGAAGGGGCAGCGGAGAGAGAGAAAAGACAGAATAGCCATTCAGAAGTTAGCTTCCCAGTATGTGACTTTGAAAGGGGAACTGTACAAGAGGCAAGCAAACGGTATTCAGTTGAAGTGTTTGAGAAAAGAAGAAGCTCATCATGTAATGGAATAAATACACGCCGGGGTATGTGGTCCGCACATGAATGGGTTGAATCTGTCCCGCAGATAGTGAGACAAGGTTTTATTGGTCAACCATGGAAACAGACTGCGCGAAGATGGTTAAAGCACTGTCATGACTGTCAAGCACACGGTAATTTGAATCACTTACCGCACACAGAGTTGCACGGGTTGTCAGATGTGGCTTTCTCAGCATGGGGAATTGATATGATTGGAGAAATTCGACCAATGCATCGAATATGCATCGCTTCATAGTAGTGGTAGTAGAGATTACTTCTCGAAGTGGGTGGAAGCCGAATCATTCTGTAATGTTACAGCAAAACAGATGGCAAAGTTTATAGCTCGGAACCTCATTTGTCAGTATGGTATGCCGCATCATGTAGTGACGGACAACGGAGTTCAGTTTCAAGGAGAGGCGAAGGCAATGTTACAGAGGTATGAGATAGGCCACCACAAGTCATCACCGTACAGGCCGCAGGAAATGGGGCAGTTGAGGCAGCCAACAAGACTATAAAGACGATTTTAGCCAATATGACAGAAAATTGCAGAGAGAATGCAGAGAGGAGAGAGAAATTACGTATGCTTTGTGGGGGTACAGAACATCAGTAAGAACATCAACAGGGGCCACACCTTACTTTGGTCTATGGAATGGAAGCAGTATTGCCAGTAGAAGTGGAAATACAGTCCATGAGGGTATTAGCAGAGGCGAGCAGAAATACCGGAACAGTAGTGGGCCGCACAGAGGTTTGATCAGTTAGCACTATTCGATGAGAGAGAACGAAGTCTTTGTATCACATGCAGTTGTATCAGAAGAGACTAGCCCAAGCATTCAATAAGAAAGTACGCCCCCACCAAGATCAGAAAGGGTGATTTGGTACTTAATCAGTCGAGGCCGTCGACGACAGATCCGAGAGGAAAATTCAGACCTAACTGGGAAGGACCTTACATAGTGCAGAAGAGTAAGGTAATGGGAAAGGAGCAGTGAGGCTATCAGACTTGGAAGGAAACGAGTTCACCGAGCCGATCAACGTGGACAGATTGAAACAGTACTTTGCCTGAGGGAGAAAGGACCGAGCGGTCACCAAGGGAATTGGCAGAAGACCTAACCCAACGGAGTAGGAAAATCATTCATGCATACACGTAACATTGCATTCTTTCCGTGTTTGTTTTTGGTTTGTATTCGCAGGTTCGAAGAAAAGAGAAAGCGGTAGAGATGAGCCAAACAGCGTCAGCGCAGTTTCAATTTTGGGGATGAGTCCTAGGGGGCGAGGCCTACATCAATAATTTTTGGGGATAAGTCCCAGGCGGCGAGGCCCGTATCGGTTTGTGGACGAAGCGCCACATCATCATCAGTTTGAGGGCGAGGTCTCAATTGTCAGCGGTGTTGGGTCGAGGTGCCCAGGGTTGAGGTGCCCCCGTTGTCGTTGTTAGTTCCGGGATGCGTCCAGGGTCGAGGTGCCCACTACATCATCAGTTTAGGGCGAGGTCCCTATTGTCAGTGTGTTGGGGTCGAGGTGCCAGGGTCGAGGTGCCCCTGTTGTCGGTTGTAGTTCGGGAAAGCGTCCCAGGGTCGAGGGTACCCACTACATCATCATATGAGGGCGAGGTCCCTATTGTTAGCGGTATTGGGTCGAGGTGCCCCCGCCCCGTTGTCAGTTTAGTTATTGGGATGCGTCCCAAGATCGAGGTCCACTGCAGCACCAACTCAGCTCGAGGCGGTAGCAGACGAGCCAGGTAAGTGAAAATGCATTGCATAACTCTGATAGGATTGTTCAAAGTCACACACTGCACAAGTCCCATCAAAGTGCGAGCGACTGTAGGCATTGCATTTTTGCATGTGAAACCCGATGATGAGTCTCAGTTGGAGGCACTACCTTTTAAGTCGCGGGAGCCGCGGGAAACGGACGTCGGAAGGGAGGAGTCAAGAATTGACTCATATTCGGATTAAGTTCACTGGTTTAGATTCGGGTTACTTGTTGGTTTTCCGTTTTAAAATTATTCCTGGCCCAAAACACTCACAAATCACCTAACCTCGGCCCAAAATCCCTGCAAGGCCCTTGGCCTTGACCTAAAACCCCCCGCATGCCCACACACCTAGCCCACACAAGCTAACCACCCAACCAAAGGCCCACACGCCCACAACAAGGCCCACACGCCCAATCACCCTAAATTACACCCAAATTAAATAAAATATTAAAAAAAATATTAATTAGATAATGTATATGAATTAAATAAAATATTTAAACCATTTACCAATTAAATAAAACATAATATATATCATACCTAATTTAAACAAATCAAATATATTAACTTCCTAACTAAACAAAATCACATACTAAATTAAAAAGATGATATGTCTAATTAAAATCAATCATAACAAATAAGAAAAATTGACTTCCTAATCTAACAAATTAAATGCCTAATCCTAACTAATCAAATATATTGTATTCTTAATCTAAACCAAATTTGTCCCCCCTCAATCTTTGACTTTCCTTGCTCAACACAAAATCAAATCCCTTCCTTGTGAGACAAGGTGAAGCCCTAGCCCTTCTTTATATAAACCACACTTTTCCAAGGCATTCCCCTCCTAATTTACGCCCATCACAAGAAATAAAGAAGCAAAGAATTTCCAACCCCCTCTCCAAGCTCTCCATTCATGCATATTACACAAAAAATATAACAAATTTCTCTTCATCTCCTTCCCCTACTTGACCGAAAAAAACAGCCCCATAAGCCTCCCTCACATCACCGAAAAACACACCAATATAGCAGCCCCCTTGCACACCAAAACAGCAGACCATAAGCCTCCCTATATCACCGTAACAACAGCCCTGTAAACCTCCATGCATTACCGAAAAACTGCTCTTCTTTTAGCCCTAATATTACCGAAAACTTCCCTAAAAAAAACTGCATTATTACCGAAAATATTAGCCCTCAAAACAGTCCCTAAAATCCCCACACCAGTGATAAAAGTACTGAACTTAAAACCCACAAAAAACACCCAAAATAGTCCCATATACACTTGAAACAGTGAACAATAATACGGCAGTGAAACCGCGAGGAAACAGCAGCAAAATGGAGTCTCAACAGTAGCTTGAGCAGTAAAACAGCGAGGTAAAATGCAAACCAGTGAACCAGAAAAGTTACGGTGTGATAGCCCTTCCGACGGCCGTGAAACGCGAGTTCGAAAGTCGACATAAAAGGTTAGACCTGAGGGTATTTTCCACATTCATTTTCTGTTTTATTTGTAGTATTTATTGAGTATTGCTTGCATGATTGTTATGTCGAAATGCATGTTGTGGCCCTTGAGTAGATAAATATGCATGGATTATGAGATATTGTATGTTGTGGCTTTGGAATAAAACGAAAGATGTGTCAACTCTCGCGGTATATCGGATGGAAACCCGGACATAAATTTCATAGCCGATTCCGAATGGACGGTAGTATGATCTGTACTAGGGATACAACTCCACGTACCGCTTGAGTAAACGACACTTTCTTTTGTTTTATATTGCTTTGATTTATTTATTTTTCGCCATTTTAATTCCGCATGTTATTTGTATGCATGATACAATCGAGCGCATAGGCTTAGTAAGTCGGATTAAAGGTCCCCTATTTGGAGGGGTTAAAATCCTTTGCCACGATGCTTTGCCGCGCCGGTTGATGTGTGTTCGGTTGAATGTGAGATATGTTCAATCGAGCATACTAAGTTTGATATGATTGTCTTTATTTTTGTATGCATGATACGATCGAGTGCATGGGCTTAGTAAGTCGGATTAAAGGTCCCCTATTTGGAGGGGTTAAAATCCTTTACCATGATACTTTGCCGCGCCGGTTGATATATGCTCGGTTGAATGTAAGATGTGTTCAATCGGGTATACGAAATTTCATATAGTTATCTTTATCTTTGTATGCATTGTAACGAAAGGCGCATGAGCTTATTGTGTTGGATTAAAAGGTTCTCCATTTGGGAAGAAAAGCCTAAAAGGCTACCTTTACCCAGACATAAATTCCATAGCCGATTCCGAATGGACGGTAGTGCGGTCTGTACTTGGGATACAATTCCACGTACCACTTGGAAAAGTGCTCACATGTGTGTTTGTGTCCATATTAGTTATCTTCTTTTGCACCACGTCATAGCATGCTTACTTTAATGCCTAATTGCATCCTTAAGTGTCTTTTTGCATTATGTACTTAGTTGACTCTTTTATTTGTGCATGGACATGTAATGGATATTTGTTTATGATATGTCTATGAAATCACATGTTCGCCATTATTTGATTCGCCTTTATGTGTGCTTGTGTGGTTAGTGTGTGCTTGTGTTTCCATGAATACAATATGCCAATGAAGTTGTATGTTCGTTGCTATTTTGATGTACTTTCAAGAATGCAATCTTATATGTGAAATATATGCAAATTTAGGTGTAAGTTTTATTTTTGTGCATATGGATTTAGAAGCATGATACTCTTGGAAATAAGTGTTACTTAAGCTTGATTAATTTATTACACAAATCCTTTCATTACAAGTGACATAGGTAAGGGACCATTCCGAACCCAACGGTTTGAGGTCTTCCCTTGCGAGGGGTGAGTGCGGCCTTAAATCTCATTTTCCCGGTTCACACTGGGTGGCGACTCCCTTATTCTCCGGTTTAGTCCCCCGTGGCTACTCCGTACTCCCGACTAGACCGCGAGCCTAGAACAGCATGCGTTGTCCAATTTCTGTGTCCCATAATTGGTCTGATGGTTTATCCCAATGAACCATGAGTATTGGGAGACCCGTATAGACGTGTAGGTGTTTATGATGGATAAACATTGAATGACTCACCAAAGATTCTTAATGGATGGTACACCAACGTCAATAAGAATCTTCTCGGGTTGAGTAGCATAGTGGTCCTTCAACTTGAGATACCACTGTGGATGTATGAGACATCCTCCACAGACCTCCGCCTGTTCGTTGGGTGTGGACCGACCCTCAGGATATCCTCTGTGTGTCAAGATAGGATCTGTAAGTTCTGTGTACAGAGCATAGATATTCCATATATGATTAGCGATCGGTTAAATCCATGGTCGTGGTATACTTCGGAAGTAAGTTTCGAGTGTTATTTAGATATTGCTAATAGATACGTCGATAAGATTATACCTATAGAGATTTGACGTTTATATCTATATCTCTGGGATAATCCTGATACATGTGACGGATGGATTATACATATGCAGTGACCTCGACCTGTATGATTCAGCTAGTTTATCTGTGGTCGTCATAATTTACGGGTAGGTAGATTATGGACACGAAATTAGATTTCGTGATGGATATACTTGAATCTAGAAAGTCTCACTAATGAAATATACTCGTAGAGCACTAGGGCGACTATTATAAATAATAGTGATTATTTATAAATCGTTTAACTGTTAAACAAAAAATACATGCATTAGGGGCTGAACCGTCATTTCCTGATTAGTGTGTATTTGTGTTTAATATTTGATATTATTAAATACACATTAATTAATTGTCAAATAATGATATTTGACATATATCATTAATATATGTATTTGAGATATTTAAAGTAAATATAATACATATATTTGAGATATTTGCATTTAATTAATTAATTAATTATTTAATTGTTAAATAACTAAGGTAATTAAAATATAAATATCTTACCAAATGATAATGATTTGAAATGATTAACAAGTGTATATTGTTGACTTTTGCATTAAAGGAAATGGTTATCAAAATGATTTTGATAACTTATTTATTTGTTTTAATAAGGTTAAAATTGAAAATATCTTTTTCCTTTAATGCTTGTGAATTTCGGCCACCACCTAGAAGTATTTAAAGTGTTAAATTTTTTCGTTTCTAACTCTTGTCTAAGCTTTCAAAAAGAAAAACAAAACACTTTGAGAAGAATAATGAAGGAACAAATTCAAATCAAGAAAAGACATGGATTTAGTAAGTATTTCCAACCTTCCATTAGAGGGTAATTTGTTCCTTTCATCCATTTCTACAACATGTGTAGTTCTTAGGTTTTTCTATTCATTCTTGTTTATGTTTTTGGTGGTTGGAAGTTTTGATCATGGGTGTTTGCATGTATGATACTTAAAGAAAGCTTATAAGTTGTTATTAAGCATTCTTTTGATTATTTGATGATCTAGTTTCCATTCTAGAGTTTTTGGGCCACTTATTGATGACCTAGAATTGTTATAGAGTTATTTCAAAGTGGTGAGACTTGTTTGGTGTGGTAGAGACTTGATTGAAACATCGGATTTATTTAATTTGGTATAATTTGATCATATTGATGTTTTTTGCAAAATTAGGGTTTATACCCTTTCCAAATTTGGGGCTTTTCATATATGTGTTGTGTAATGATGTATATATGATGTATATCAAGTTTGGTGATGATTGGATTTCATCTTTACTTGTTTTGAACAAGATTGCACTAAAATACACAAGTTGGAAACTTGGAGGGGCTCACGTCAATTTGTAAGAAATTGTGGGTTTGAGTTGCAATTTATAATTTGATGTTTACGACAGGTAAAAATCACTTCGGTACTGATTTGGAATCATTCAAAATTGTATTTGACAATTTAAGGACCAAAATGATCAAAATGCAAAGTTTTGGGGCAATTCTGTAATTAATGAAAAATCTGGAAAAAGTTTTCAGAATTATGTTTTTCATGTATATTTGATGTATAAATCATTTTGGTTGTGATTGGAAAGCACCTAAGTTTGTTTTGAACAACTTAGGACTAAAATAATTAAAATGGAAAGTTTTTAGCATTTATGGCAATTATTAAGAAATATGATTTCTTGGGTAAAAAATTTCAGATTTTAAGTATTGAGTAATTAAAATAAATAAGTTTATTTTAATTGTTCAAGAAAAAAATTTGAAATCGGAAAATTTTGGTTTTCCGCGTTCCGCTGTGTTACCCGTACTACCTCATAAAACCCCTACATATGGATATAGTTCTTCACAAATATCTCATAAATAGAGTCGGGTCATAAGTTCGTTAAACCCCTCTAAATATATTATCTCTTAAGCATCATTGATTCTATAATGAATAATTAATTCATAACAATTATGAATATAAAACTTTCTATTCGTAATAGAAGAGTTGAGCGTTCAAATTGTTCAAGTCCCGAATCAATTCTTAAAATAGATATTCTTCCACTTCTCATAAGAATGAGTGAATTTCATATATGTGTAAAACGTTCCGAGCTACACACCAAACCATTGTAGGAAACGCTTTCCCTCGCGCAGCGGAAGCGATTAGGCTCACGGACCGAACTTGAAAAAATTTTCTGCTCTCCCTTTGCTTTGGCCGAACCACACCAGTGAGTTCACTGATGTTCATGAATCGTAGATGCACACTGAACTGATGTATGCGCATGAGTTTTGTTCATGTTTGCATGGAAGCCGAAAGGCCACAAAGGCACATGACTAAAAACGCATCCAAATAGAATATGTATTGCGCCACTACATCATATAAGCAATTTAATCTCACTGACGTGAATAGTTTTTTATCATTGCATATATAATTATAATATGCGCACATATATGATGACTAAAGTTTGATGATTATTTGCGCACAATCATCATCAGCTACACTATGTTTAATATTCAATAATCCTCAATGCATGGACCAGTCACGCACACAACTAAGGTCCAGAGATGCGATTGTTTGTCTCTCATTCATGTGATTGTGATGCCGACAAATTCATCATGATCGTGAACAATATGTGACGGATCGGTTCTACCACTCAATCTTCTGAGCTATGTCTCGTAACCACCGAAGGGTAGTGTGGGCTACACTCACAAATTAAACTCTAAACGGTTTAGAGAATAAGATCACACACCGAAATAATTTCAGGTTCTTCAATTCTCTTTCTCAACTTTTGAGAGATTGAAGAAGAGATGGAGGCTAGCGTTTTTTTAAGTCTTGGATCTGAAAAATTAAATCATAATTTTTCTTTTATACTTGTGGATAATTTGTTTCATAAAACAAATCAACCACTAGTCTCCCATCTCTCTCAAATTCGGCCAAGGGGTAGGATTTCTAGTTTGATTTTGCTTCCAAAATAAACAAATCCTAATCCTTATTTGCTTAGGTAATTTCGGCCAAGGTAGGGTATTAGGATTTGATTTTGTTTCTCAAACAAACAAATCTTATTCCTTATCCAATAAGGAATCCTACCTTGGTAATAATTCTTAGCCTTTATTAAATTATATCATATATAATTTAATGTTCTATTTAATAATTATCATATAATTATTAATACCTTATATTAACTTTTAATATAAAGTCTCAAGTGTGATTAATTAATGTTATTAATCGTATTGATAATATTTATTCTTTGTGAGTATATAATTGGACCGTCCAATTATATTAGCTCCGCTAAAGTATATCGAGCTAGCACGGGGACCAAGTGGACCTACGGTTCCGAGCTCCAATAATCTCGAAATACTAATTAAGCTCTTAATTAAATATTCCGAATTATTAACTTCGAATTATTCCACTAAAATTCTGAAGTTGCACTCTCATTGCCGTAGATGAAATATTAAGCTGAACCAATTCGGTGTCTACGGATATAGTCATTGCATACGAATTGATCCTTCACGAATATCTCGTAATTAGAGCCGGGTCATAATTTCCGTTATACCCTTCTAATTATTTTTACCTTAAGTACCATTGATTCTCTAATGAACGATTTATTCACAACTGTTATGAATATTAATCTTTCTATTCGTAATAGAAAAACTTGAGCGCTCAAACCGTTCAAGTACCGAATCAACCCTTAAGAGAGATACTCATCTACTTCTCGTAAGAAGGAGTGAATTCCATGCCTATGTAAAACGTTCCCAGCTACATAACAGACTATGCCCCCAAAGTACGTAGTTATTGGTTGGGATTGCAACACCAACTTCACCTTTGTAAATCAAAGGACACAACCCGTTATGCAGGAGTTCGTAGTATACTCAGGATTAAGATCAATCCATATATGACCATCAAGTAGATCGAAATGACTTTATTTGTTTAACGGATATTATAAGAATGTCCTTTCTCTCTAGGCCCAGTCCTATATGATCACATCATATAAGGTGCCTCCATTCTCATGTCTCTACATGGACGATCCAGATTAAGATCGTCATCCAAATATAGAATGGACCGCAGCTATAGATAAACCACAAACAAAGTACCCGGTTTGTTTGCTCTCTATGGACATTTAAGATTACTAACTTCAGTCTTAAATCCTTTGGTGCATGACGTTCATACACCAAGTCTGAAGGTACATAAGTAATCTACGGTATTTATGAAGATATATAATATGCGATATTGAACAAACAATTAGATAAATGAATAATGCATCCTTTTATTTCTAAACACATGAAGCCGTTTACATCACATGTAGCTCTAGGGCATACATTCCAACAATCTCCCACTTGCGCTAGAGTAAATTGGACAAGTCACGTAAGCCTAGACCGTCTAGGTGACCTTCAAACACTTTAGCCGACATGGTCATTGTAAACGGATCAGCTAGGTTCTTTAAACTTCCCTCTATTTGCTTCCCCTCCTGTGGCTTCTTGGTTCTTTGGATTTTGCCACCGTTTCACTATTATCGTAATAGAGGGTGAGTGGTTTATCCATATCCGGAACAACTTCCAGATCTCCCAAGAATTTACAGAGCCAGACTGCTTCCTTAGCTGCTTCACAAGCCGCTACATATTTAGCCTCCATGGTGGAGTCGGTAATGCAAGATTGCTTTATGCTCCGCCATACAATAGCCCCACCACCTAGGGTGAACACTGATCCAGATGTTGATTTCCTGGAATCAACATCTGTCTGAAAATCATAGTCTGTATTTCCTTTTAGTATCTTATCCTCACCGGAATATACTAGCATATAATCTCTCGTTCTCTTAAGATATTTGAGAATGTGTTTCATAGCCACCCAGTGATCCAATCCCGGATTTGACTGAAACCTACTGACTACTCCCACTGTAAAACAGATGTCCGGTCTCGTGCATAACATGGCATACATGAGACTACCAACTGCTGAGGCATATGGGATATGTCTCATTTCCTCAATACCCTGAGGTGTCTTAGGAGACTGTTCCTTCGACAAATGAATTCCATGCCGATAAGGCAGATTGCCTTTCTTGGAATTCTGCATCCCGAATCGCACAAGGATCTTGTCGATGTAGGATGCCTGAGACATAGCTAACACTCGTTTCTTGCGATCTCGAATTATCTGGATCCCAAGAACATAACTCGCCTCTCCCAAATCTTTCATTTGGAATTGCTCAGCTAGCCAGTTTTTTACGTCTGATAATATTCTTACATCATTCCCAATGAGTAAGATGTCATCAACGTATAAGACAAGAAAAACCACCTTCCCGTCAATGACGCGCTTGTATACACAAGGCTCATCAACATTCTGCTCAAAATTATAGGACGTGATCGTTGTATCAAATCTTATATTTCAAGATCGAGATGCCTGCTTGAGTCCATAAATGGACCTTTGCAGTTTGCAAACTTTTTGCTCTTGACCTTGGGTGGTGAACCCTTCTAGTTGTATCATATAGATACTTTCATCAAGATTGCCATTCAAGAATGCAGTCTTGACGTCCATTTGCCAGATTTCATAGTCATAATATGCGGCTATGGATAGAAGAGTGCGGATGGATTTTAGCATAGCTACTGGCGAGAAAGTTTCCTCATAGTCAACTCCCTCTTTCTAGGTATAACCCTTGGCCACTAGTCTAGCTTTGAAGGTCTGTACCTTCCCATCAGATCCCCTCTTCCTCTTGTAGATCCACTTGCAACCTATGGGCTTCACTCCATCAGGTTGGTCTACAAGTTCCCAGACTGAGTTGGAGTACATCGACTCCATCTCCAGGTTCATGGCTTTGAGCCATTCTTCATTGTCAGGATCATACATTGCACTACTGTAGGTCAATGGATCATCTACACCATCGCTGGAGGTGACAACTTGTGCCTCTCCAACCCCTAAGTAGCGATTAGGTTGTCGTACAACCCTCCCACTACGTCTGGGTGGTAGATCATTCTGACTTGGAAGTATCTGACTATCAGATGTCGAAGGTGCTATGTATTTGTCAACTTTCGTTGACGATGGCGCGCTGGTCGAACCAGTAAGTAACTCCTCGAGTAACATTTTACTACGAGGTTTGAACTCCCTCATGTAGTCCTCTTCTAGAAACGTAGCATTTGTCGATACAAATACTTTGTTATCATCGGGACTGTAGAAGAATCATCCCCTAGTTTCCTTCTGGTAGCCTACAAATAGGCACACCTGAGAACGTGGTTCCAACTTTGTAGTCTTATTCTTCAGCACATGTGCTGGACACCCCCATATGCGGAAATGTCGTAAACTAGCTTTATGACCATTCCACAACTCTAAGGGAGTCTTAGGAACAGACTTAGATGGAACTACATTAAGGATATACATTGCGGTTTGCAGTGCATATCCCCAGAATGAACTAGGTATTGAGCTATAACTAAACATAGATCTCATCATGTCTAGTAGGGTTCGATTTCTCCTTTCTGCAACACCATTTTGTTGTGGTGTTCCAGGTGCTGTGAGCTGGAATACTATCCCGTGCTCAACTAAGAATTCCTCGAATTCTTTGTCGAGGTATTCTCCTCCACGATCCGATCGTAGAGTTTTGATTGTCTTACCTAATTTGTTCTCAACCTCAGCACGATACTCTTTGAACTTTTCAAAGGTATCTGATTTGTGATGCATTAAGTAGATATACCCATATCTTGAATAGTCGTCAATGAATGTGACAAAGTATTCATAACCACCTCAGGCTTTTACATTCATTGGTCCGCAAACGTCCGAATGTATTAGCTCTAGTGGTTGATTGGCTCTTATACCTTTTCCAGAAAAAGGTCTCTTGGTCATTTTTCCTTCTAGACATGACTCACAAACTGGTAAAGTCCCGAGCTTTAACTGGTTTAAGGCTCCGTCCTTTATCAATCTATTTATTCGGTCAAGGTTTATGTGACCAAGTCTAAGATGCCATAGATATGTGTGATCGTGAGAAATCTTTTGCCGTTTCGTTTTTGGTTTTTCAACCTTAAACATTTCAGTTTTGAGCAGTGACTTATGCGTTAACGGTCTTAACACATACAAGTTATTTTCTGAGTTTCCTGTGCATATAGTCAATCCATTTCTAACAATAATAACCAAATTGCTATTAAAAGAAATAGAATAACCATCATCCATAAGTCTAGAAAATAAATCAGATTCCTGCGGAAACCAGGAATGAATAACACATCATTCAAATTTAAATAACTATTATTAATAAAACTTAAACTAGAAACTCCCACTGCTCTTGCTGAAATGGCATCCCCTGTCCCGACTCTCATGGTGTAGTCACCTTCAGCAAGGTCCCTCCATGAATCAAGTAGCTGTAAAGAATAACAAACATGGTTTGTGGCCCCGGAATCAATAATCCAAGCGGATTTGTCATCCTCCACCAATAGAGATTCAATAACGAGTATGTTGGAAAATCTAATCCATGTCCCAAGATCAAAAGAACAAGCAAAACATATAAATGAATGAACAATATTGAAGTATGGCGGAATCATACTCACAAAGATCGGAATACGGATGCGTTGATGAAACAAAAATTTTCTCCTTTGTGCAGTGAGGGTTTCGGCCAAACAGAAAAGAGAAGCTCCAAGCAATTTTTGATCCTTCCAAGCTCTACGATGAGTTTCCCATAACACCTTTGTATGATCCCTTGATGGTGCTAGCCAAGATGTGAATTTCATGTTCCAAACATGCACAAATTCTTCAAGTTTTTGCAACAAAAACAGAAAAGTGGAGAGCCAAAACTGCAGTGAAGTTTTCGGCAATGTGAGAGAGAGAGAGATCTGATTTTTTGTTACAAAAATCAATTTATATTTATGCCATAATATTTATTAATAATAATAAACTTATGACACAAATCATGCAATGGCTTAGAGTGTCAAACACTCAATTTCCATGCAAAACCCTTGAGTGCATTGTACACTATCTCCATGCAATGCATCAACAATTAAATAATGCATATAATGACATGTGTCATGTGGGCCCCACACGTTTCCAAATGAAAGTGGGCCCACGTGCACTCACGCGTTCGGGTTCGATATTTCCGAAATACCGAACTTACGTCGCGACGTTAATTAAATCGAATTTAAATAAATAATTGCGCCTAGCGAAATTATTATTTACGTCGCTAACGAATTAATTCTAAATTAACTCGTTTGCCCGAATTAAAATCTAATTTTAATTTCGCGTCGAAATCAATTTCGATTATTATATCGAATATAATAATTTTACGATTAATTCCAAATTAATCGTTCTCTCTCTTATATAGTACTTTATCCAAGATAAAGTCTCTCCGTAATTAATCCAAGATTAATCGAGTTTGAATCATACGTCATTGGTGAATCTTCGGGAAGCGACCCAAGAGATCTCTAGATATGTTGGCAGTAAATCCGGTTGTCGAACTATCCGAACACGTACGTACCAAGTACTACGTTTTTACCGATTTACAAGACAAGGTTAGCCTCTAGCAAAACGCCATGTCTACCCAATTCTCTAGAAATATTCTTATTGGAATATAAGATCTATACAGGCTATATAGTATCCGTAGTATAGTGTATATCAAACCAGTATCGGATGATCACATGTAAGGCCTGGGGCTGGAGATGTGTCTGCCCCGTACGATACACATATCGGACATCAAGCAACCAGTCTCTTTGAATCGGATAATCCTGACCTAGTCATATTATCCCGATGGTTGCAACCATTATAGAGTACTAGTTCTGTATCCCTCGCGATCATCATCTCCATATGTCTGAAGTGATACTTCCATCTTGACATCACACCCAATACACTACGATTCTCGATAAACCCAGAAGAGGGTGTACCAGAACCCGTTAAAGCCCTGGACCACAAAACTAAAGTTTACCGATTGTCGTAAGTACTAGCGATGCAAGTCTCAGGTTAAGATCATATGCACCTACCCTGAAGCGGACTCCCATAGACACGCAGACATACTACCAATGGGACTCCGCGGGGTCTATCCAGAGCGAAGCTGTTTTCCGTACCATCGGTAAAACACAACCTCCTACCGCACTTGCATAAGTATCCAATACTTAAATATATGAGAACTATGCCGTTGTGCCCTCACAACATGCACAAGTGCAGTACTAGTCTATTCCGCATTATCGATGTCCAATCTCGATAATACTACGACTAGGGATATTTAATGATTAAACCTTTATGGATTGATACCGTCTCATATCATCACAATCCGGAACTAATCATAGGGACTTTTACCATTTATATATCAAAGTAAATAAATTACAAAACGGTAAAAGGCAATTTCATTACTACATAGTTAATTTTGTACAATAATACAATATCATTTACAAAATAGTGACGCTATGGGTCATTACTGTCTAACAATCTCCCACTTGGCCTATAGCCAGTCACTCAAGCATCTAATACCTGAACTATGTACATGTCGCTCAAACTTTTCCCGAGGAATAGCCTTCGTCAGCGGATCTGCAATATTATCCTCTGATGCGATCTTTTCGATCTTCACATCGCCACGATGTATGATCTCTCGAATCAGATGGAATCGTCGAAGAACATGTTTGGATCGTTGATGAGACCTTGGTTCCTTAGCCTGTGCTATAGCCCCGCTATTGTCACAATACAATGGAACGGGCTCAGCTGCTAACGGAACTACTCCTAATCCAATTAGAAATTTACGGATCCAAACTGCCTCTTTTGCTGCTTCAGCTGCTGCAATGTACTCCGCTTCAGTTGTTGAATCGGCAACAGTATCTTGCTTGGAAGATTTCCAGCTCACTGCTCCGTTATTCAAGCAAAATATGTACCCGGTTTGCGACTTGAAGTCGTCTCTGTCGGTTTGGAAACTTGCATCGGTATACCCAGATACCTCAAGTTCTCCATCTCCATAGATTAAGAAAACATCCTTAGTTCTTTTAAGATACCTAAGGATACTCTTAACCGCCATCCAGTGATCTGTCCTGGATCGGCCTGATATCGACTGCACATGCTCAAAGCATAGGACACATCAGGTCGTGTACATATCATGGCATACATGATCGATCCGACTGCCGAGGCGAACGGAGTCCGACTCATGTTGTCTCTCTCATCTTGTGTTTTAGGACACATGTCCCTAGATAGATAGACGCCATGTGATGTTGGCAACAGTCCCCTCTTGGACTGATCCATGTTGAATCTCTTCAACACTTTATCAATATATGTACTCTGGGAGAGTCCAAGTAGCCTTCTAGATCTATCCCGGTAGATCTTTATTCCTAGAATAAAAGCTGCTTCTCCCAGATCTTTCATGGAGAATTTCAATGAAAGCCAAGCTTTCACCGACGTTAACATGGGAATGTCATTGCCTATAAGCAATACATCGTCGACATAAAGGACAATAAAAGTCAGTGCACTCCCACTAACCTTCTTATATACACAAGGATCATCTACGTTTTGAGTGAAATCATATTCTTTTATGACCTCATCAAAACGTTGGTTCCATGACCTCGATGCTTGCTTCAGTCCATAAATGGACCGATTTAACTTACAAACCTTGTTTGCAAGTCTTGGTGCGATAAAACCGTCAGGTTGTTGCATATAAACATCCTCCAACAGGTTTCCGTTAAGGAAAGCGGTTTTAACGTCCATCTGCCATATTTCGTAATCGTAATATGCAGCTATCGCAAGCATTATCCGAATGGATTTAATCATGGCAACGGGTGAGAAAGTTTCGTCATAATCAACTCCAAGTTGTTGACGATACCCCTTCGCTACGAGCCTAGCTTTGTACGTTTGTACGTTGCCATCCATGTCTGTCTTCTTCTTGAAGACCCATTTGCATCCAATAGGCTTTACGCCTTCTGGTGCATCAACCAGTGTCCAAACTTGGTTGGTATACATGGAATCCATTTCGGCCTTCATGGCCTCTTGCCATAAAGTGGATTCGATACCTTGTATCGCTTCCTCATACGTAGCCGGTTCAGTATCCTCAATAAGATTAATATCTACATGAGGTGAGATCAGGAATCCATACCTCTCAGGTATTACCCTGACTCTCTCCGACCTACGTAGTCCTTGTGTAATTGAAGATTGTGGTTCAGTCTCATCCTGGATGGACTGTTCATGTTCCGTTCTCGATTCATTGCCAGGAACAGTATCACTACGACTTTCATCGAGTTCTACTTTCCTCCCACTAAACACTGCATTTAGGAATTCCTTCTCAAGGAAAACCGCATGTAGAGCAACAAATACTTTGTTCTCTTGTGGGTAATAGAAGTAATATCCTTTGGTTTCCCTAGGATATCCAACAAATAGGCATTTATCTGATTTGGGTTCAAGTTTGGTACCTTCCAAACGTTTGACGTATGCCCAGCAACCCCAAATCTTCAGGAATGAGAAACCTGGTTTCTTTCCTGTCCATATCTCATACGGAGTCTGTTCAACAGACTTTGACGGAACCCTATTCAAAATAAGAATTGCACTTTCTAATGCATGTCCCCAGAAGGATATAGGTAGCTCAGTGCGACTCATCATCGACCTTACCATGTCAAGCAAGGTACGGTTTCTCCGTTCAGACACACCATTTAATTGTGGTGTTCCAGGAGGAGTCCATTGTGAAAGAATACCATATTCTTTCAGGTAATCTTGAAACTCATTACTTAAGTATTCGCCACCACGGTCCGACCGTAATGTTTTAATACTCTTGCCTGTTTGTTTTTCAACTTCGTGTCGAAACTCTTTGAATTTCTCAAAAGTTTCCGACTTGTGCATCATTAGATACACATAACCATAACGCGATGCATCATCCGTAAAGGTTACGAAGTATCGGTATCCACCTCTAGCCTGGCTAGACATGGGCCCACAAACGTCACTATGAACGAGGGCTAACAGTTCAGTGGCTCGTTCACCTTTACCACTAAAAGGTGATTTAGGCATTTTGCCTAATAAACAAGATTCGCAGACGTCATATGAATTTGGATCAAATCCGTCCAAGTACCCACTCTTCGAAAGTGTGGATATGCGAGTCTTGTTGATGTGTCCCAGACGACAATGCCACATATAAGTTTCTTCTTTGGATTACTCATTTTGAGCCTTTTGTTTGTTATTTTACGTTTTGGAGATTTGTTTATATTCAAAATATAAAGACCATTATTTGCATCGGCACTGCAAATTTCTGCATCATTTTTATATAAATAACACCTGGTGTTTTAAATACAAAAGTGTACCCATACTGGGTTAACAAAGATACAGAAATAATATTCTTAGTTAAACTAGGAACAAAATAACAGTCATTTAGTTCAAGTACATGCCCCGAGGGCAGTTCCAAAACAAAAGTGCCTACGGCCAAAACAGCAACAGAAGTTCCATTTCCAACTCGTAGATCTACCTCCCCGAAGCCAGTCTCCTGCTATCATGCAGATCCTGCACATCAGTACAAATATGAGAACCACAGCCAGAATCAAAAATCCAATTTTTATTAAGACTAGAAGTAGTCATATTTATCTCAATAACAAACATACCTGAGGCCGGTGCCTTGCCCGCCTGTATGTCCTCCTTATGTCCCTTGTTCATGCGGCAGTCACGCTTCCAGTGACCTTTCTTGCCGCATTTCAGGCAAACATCTTGAGACTTGTCCCTTGGCTTCCCAGAAGCCTTTGTTGACTTGGCCTTGCCTTTGTTTCTATGCTTTTTCTTCTTAACACCCCCAGTTGCCTTGAGCCCAGCTTTCGGCGTTTGAGATGTTGATGCAAAGTGCGCCTCGCGCTTGTTGCCTTTCAGAAGCTCTTTCTCTGACTCCTTGAGAATCGACAATAACTCTCCAAGAGTATCATCCGAATTCATCAATTTGTAGTTGATGACAATCTGTTTCCAAGTATCGGGTAGTGACTGTAGATTACATCTATAGCCAGCTCAGCCTCCAAGACTATACCCATATTAGCCAATTCATCAAGATCGGCTATCATTTGAGTCCCATGGACCTCAACAGAACTACCATCAGTCATACGGGAGCGAAAGATTTTCTTCACCAACTCGTACCTTGCCATCCGCTTATTAGTGCGGTGAAGATCTTGCAATCTTGCCATCATATTATAAGGATCCAAGTCCCTATTCTGGCGGCGAAAGTGTTGAGTCATTGAAGCAAGCATGATCGACTGAGCCGTGTCACAATCATCACTGTGAGTTTTCCATAACTCCAGCTCAAGTGGCTCAGTGGGCTTAGGCCCGAGAGGTCTTTGTATCGTATACAGTATCCTCTCCGCCCCAAGGACTATCCTTAGGTTCATTTCCCAATCAGCGAAGTTTGTCCCCTTAAAGACATTGTCACCCATGATGATGTCTCGGACATTTACCTTGCTTGCCATCTTAACTACGATAGTCCAACTATCTAGTTAACGATATATGGGTACAGTCAAACTGTTACAAGAAAAATAACATTTTATTAGTCCAACTAATTGTTAAAATATTGACGAAATAAATTTTGTAAGCGCGTAAAGCTAAGTATCTGAATGAAATTGCAAATTCAATACTAGCCTCCCACTATTTTCTACAAGTCTCTAACCCTCTGTTGAGTACTCGGGAAATCCAATTTCCTAGTGGGCTAGGATCCCGTTAAATAACACACAACCTTGACTTTGGCCAACAAGTTGTATGATATTTAACTAGGTAGATCTCGAAGATCAATTGGATCCCATCCAATTCCTAGATCCGGTAGGTGGACATCCAAGTCCAAAACATATATATCTAATACATATGTCAATGTATCCAATACATTTTCCTAACCATTTCCTCTGAATCAACTAAGCCTTGGCTTTGGCACAACAAACCTAATGATTCCAGTTAAGCGGGACCCATTGACGAGGAAAGTTTCGTAATCAATGTCGATGGACAAGAAGTGATCTTGACTTTGGCCAACAAATCACAACTTGGACAGGACACCGATGTGGAACAAAACTCTCATGATTCAAACACATCCTCAATTGACAAAGGTCTTGACTTTGGCCAACAAACCAATGCCAATTTCGGATCTTGAGAAAGAATCATTCAACGGAAGGAAAATCGCTTAATATTGTTTGAGGGATTTTTCGCGTAATTGGCAACCAATTAATTTATCTTTGTTAGGTCTCATCATCATACACCCTTAAGCATGCTTCTAAAACATCATAAAGCGCGTAAAGTAAAGTAATAGTGATATGCGGATGGATATATAACAACTTGTTCCTAGAACAAATCACTCCCTTTCCTCTCCCCGCTAGCACTATTCTACTTCTACCCAATTACATAATACAATAAGAGAAACCTCATTTACATTGAGGGGAATTAGGTGAGAAGAGAATACAAAGAGATAAAGAGATAAGGCTGGACACGCAGGTCCAATTTATAAATTCCAAATTTACAATAATTTCTAAAATTACCCTTCCCTTCTAATATCCATCCGATATACACTATTCATACAACACATCCACATTCATTCATTCAAGGCATGTTATACAACCAATCAAATCCATTTAATTAGTCTTTAATTAGGTGACAATACAATGTTCAAACAATTGTTTGCATTTGCGCGAGTCCAACTCGTTTTGAGAATAAATACTTATAGTATGAATTCACGAATTATATCGAACTACTCGTTAAATCCAATTTAAGTCGTATTCAATACTAATCCTTTTATTTAATTCTAAATTAAATATTTACACTTTTATTGTGCTTTTATAACTTAGATTCCAAATCTAGTACTATTGGGTCTCAAAGCCCAACTAACATCTAATGTCGTTTAATTAAAGTCCGATGGGCTTTCTATTGATTTCATTAGGCTTGGGCCTTGGTCAATGTGGGTCAAACCCAATTTCCAAGCCCAATAAGGAATCACCCTCATTTGCCATAAAATCAATATCAAGCCCATAAGGCCCAATTAAACATAAAAGCCCATTTATTACATTTGGACTTAAATGGTGTGATTTAGGCCCATTTTGGATCCAATCCAAATGGTCCAAATCTACTTGGCCCAACCAAGCCCATTTATGTCCAAATATAATAGTTTTAGGCCCAATTCAAAATTAAGCCCAATTAACAAATTTTAAAATTCCAAATTTTATAACTTAATTAATTAAAGTGTATTATCATGATTAATCCTTTAAATCAATATTCCCAAAATATCAAATTAATCCATTAATCATATTTTTATCTTAAATATATGTCCAACATTATTTAATCAAAAATCAAGTCCCTAATCTTCTCATGCATTCGGCCAAGGTGATGAAAAATTACCGATTTCGTTTTCAATCCAATCGAATCACAAATCGTCATTTTATGTTCGTTTAAAGTCATCCAATTATCTTATAAACAACAAATCATCATCTCCATGGTCTAGGTAGTATTCGGCCAAGCCTCTCCAAGAGGGGAAAAATTAATCCAATTTATTTTTCATGAAATTGATGAATGTATAACATAATGTAACATACATTTAAGCATACTTAATCAATCAAAATCATCAAATCATGCTTCAATCAATTTTGCCCAAATATTACCTAATATATTTGCATGCTCTTTAAGCTCAATGATACCATTGTTGGAAAATCTAATCCATGTCCCAAGATCAAAAGAACAAGCAAAACATATAAATGAATGAACAATATTGAAGTATGGCGGAATCATACTCACAAAGATCGGAATGCGGATGCGTTGATGAAACAAAAATTTTCTCCTTTGTGCAGTGGAAGGTTTCGGCCAAACAGAAAAGAGAAGCTCCAAGCAATTTTTGATCCTTCCAAGCTCTAAGATGAGTTTCCCATAACACCTTTGTATGATCCCTTGATGGTGCTAGCCAAAGATGTGAATTTCATGTTCCAAACATGCACAAATTCTTCAAGTTTTTGCAACAAAAACAGAAAAGTGGAGAGCCAAAACTGCAGTGAAGTTTTCGGCAATGTGAGAGAGAGAGAGATCTGATTTTTTGTTACAAAAATCAATTTATATTTATGCCATAATATTTATTAATTAATAATAAACTTATGACACAAATCATGCAATGGCTTAGAGTGTCAAACACTCAATTTCCATGCAAAACCCTTGAGTGCATTGTACACTATCTCCATGCAATGCATCAACAATTAAATAATGCATATAATGACATGTGTCATGTGGGCCCCACACGTTTCCAAATGAAAGTGGGCCCACGTGCACTCACGCGTTCGGGTTCGATATTTCCGAAATACCGAACTTACGTCGCGACGTTAATTAAATCGAATTTAAATAAATAATTGCGCCTAGCGAAATTATTATTTACGTCGCTAACGAATTAATTCTAAATTAACTCGTTTGCCCGAATTAAAATCTAATTTTAATTTCGCGTCGAAATCGAATTTCGATTATTATATCGAATATAATAATTTTACGATTAATTCCAAATTAATCGTTCTCTCTCTTTATATAGTACTTTATCCAAGATAAAGTCTCTCCGTAATTAATCCAAGATTAATCGAGTTTGAATCATACGTCATTGGTGAATCTTCGGGAAGCGACCCAAGAGATCTCTAGATATGTTGGCAGTAAATCCGGTTGTCGAACTATCCGAACACGTACGTACCAAGTACTACGTTTTTACCGATTTACAAGACAAGGTTAGCCTCTAGCAAAACGCCATGTCTACCCAATTCTCTAGAAATATTCTTATTGGAATATAAGATCTATAACAGGCGTAGTATACCGTAGTATAGTGTATATCGAACCAGTATCGGATGATCACATGTAAGGCCTGGGGCTGGAGATGTGTCTGCCCCGTACGATACACATATCGGACATCAAGCAACCAGTCTCTTTGAATCGGATAATCCTGACCTAGTCATATTATCCCGATGGTTGCAACCATTATAGAGTACTAGTTCTGTATCCCTCGCGATCATCATCTCCATATGTCTGAAGTGATACTTCCATCTTGACATCACACCCAATACACTACGATTCTCGATAAACCCAGAAGAGGTGTACACAGAACCCGTTAAAGCCCTGGACCACCAAAACTAAAGTTTACCGATTGTCGTAAGTACTAGCGATGCAAGTCTCAGGTTAAGATCATATGCACCTACCCTGAAGCGGACTCCCATAGACACGCAGACATACTACCAATGGGACTCCGCGGGGTCTATCCAGAGCGAAGCTGTTTTCCGTACCATCGGTAAAACACAACCTCCTACCGCACTTGCATAAGTATCCAATACTTAAATATATGAGAACTATGCCGTTGTGCCCTCACAACATGCACAAGTGCAGTACTAGTCTATTCCGCATTATCGATGTCCAATCTCGATAATACTACGACTAGGGATATTTAATGATTAAACCTTTATGGATTGTTACCGTCTCATATCATCACAATCCGGAACTAATCATAGGGACTTTTACCATTTATATATCAAAGTAAATAAATTACAAAACGGTAAAAGGCAATTTCATTACTACATAGTTAATTTTGTACAATAATACAATATCATTTACAAAATAGTGACGCTATGGGTCATTACTGTCTAACAGAGTAAATCATATTTACCTGTTTCCTTTTTCTCCTTTAGCTCAGCAAGGATTTTAGGACAGTTCCTTTTCCAATGCCCATTTTTTTTCGCAATGGAAACATTTTCCTTTGGGCTTGGAATCATTGGAGCCTTTCTTGTTCTTCTTTTTCATGGCTTTACCTTTAGCCTTTCCAGTGCCTTTCTTCTTCTTCTTGCAGATTTAAAAGATTCGGCAACATTTGCCTCTGCACTGGATTTACGAGATCCACCAGCATGGACTCGTAATGGTGAGCTCATTTAGCATTGGGTCAAAGTAAAAGTCAACTTGTTCATAACATAGTTGCTCTTAAACTGCAAGAAACTCTTCGGAAGAGTTTCCATGATCATGGTCACCTGGCTACGCTGTCAATACAAGCTCCATGGGTTTCAGCAGTATTGAGATAAGTCATCATCCTTAAGACATGCTCTCGGACTGATGTCCCATCCTTCATCCTAGCAGTCATCGCTGAGACCATGGCCTCATGGCGTTGACACTCCGAAGGTTGCCCAAACATGCCCTGCAATGACTCCATCATCTGTGATTAGAGCCATAGGTTCATGTTTTGCAGCGAGAACCTCAGACATCCCTGCTAGCAAGTAACAGCGGCTTTCTCATTTGCTGCGACCCATTTCTGATAGGTATCGCGCACACTTGGCCGCATTTCTGGCCAGCTCAGGAGGACGTTCCTCCGTCAGGACAAACTTTAGGTCTTCACAGACCAGATAGCGTTCATGTTACTTTTCCATTTTACATAATTTTCTCCGGTCAACTTATCATTTGAGAGAATGGAAATAATTGGAGAAACCATGGCTGAAAATAAAATAAACATGCATTTAACATTCATTCATCTCATATTAAAATCATCAAAGAATTTTGGCATAAAATTAAACATGATGCATGAACCATGAATAATGAATAAGAAACCTAAAAGAATTACTATGCCACGGAGATCTATCATCCCACAAGTAAGTGCCGCCGTAAGGTAGGTCAAGTACTCGCATGATAGATTGAGACAATCTCAACTGTTTTAATATATGCGGGAATAACTCTTATTCCTATATTAAACAACTACTGTTTTTTTTTTATCAAGGATTTTCATTAACAGTTAATAACTCATTTGTGACTGTAACCCGCCGTTTCGGGATTCTTTGACTTAACAAGTCAAGTGCCGCCGTAGGGTAAGTCAGTTCACAAGATACATCTAGGATCCCTATCCTTTCGGAACCCAAACATGATATTGACCCAAAATGGACACCATCCGTAGGGGGACGAAAACAAAGCCGTCTCGAGGCGCCTTTTGAATCTCACATTTTTGGACTAACAACGGAGATCGCGGGATGTACTGTCGTATATCCCTCTCCCACTCACTATTTTAAGCTTAAGGTTTCTATCTAAAATATCTAATATTTTATCCTAACTAGTGTGGATAAACTTATGGCGACTAAAGCATAATTTATTTACACTAGTTCGTCATAAGTGAGCTAATCAATTTTAACTATTAAAATTGTGTCACTAATATCCTATTAGTCTCTACTAACAGTTTTACTCTATTAAACTAATTTAATTAGAGTGGTATAAGTGAGCTACAATATTTTAACCCTTAAAATACTAGGCACTTAAAAGTCTAAAAACATGGAATTCTAAATGGTCAAAATTTTAATTAAACATTTTAATAAATCTTAGTGCGTTATAAAATTCAATGGTACGTGGAATTGTATCCCGAGTGCAGACCACATAACCGTCCATACGGAATCGGCTATGGAATTTATATCCGGGTTTCCATCCTATATACCAATGGAATTTATTATGCACCAATTAAGTCCAATATATTAGAATTCAAGTTTTAGACACTTATTCCCATTAATCTAATTAATGATTTCAATGCATATCATTTTCTAACTTAAACATTTTAAATTACATAAAATCATAATTTTATGTCTATAATGATAATGCATCTATGACATGTTATGACAAGTAAAATGCACGAGTGCGCCCTAGGCTATATGACATGTTATTCAAACAATTCGAAATAAACATACATATAACATAATAAAATTTATTTTGCATTGACCGGGCTCTTATTTTTTCTATACTAATCTAATTAGTACAAAAGATTCACCAAGGCATTCATTGGCCTTCAAATCCCGCTCCAAAGTGATGTTGGCTCTCTTTGTGACTTCGGTGCTCCAAATTACAAAGAATTGAAACTTTACATTGAAAATTAAAATTACAACAAATATAAACAATGGCCTTACATCCCAAAACCAAAACCAACTACAAAAATAAGAGCCAGAAAAATTTACGACCAATGCAAAATCCATTCATCACATGAAATAACAAAACCATTCATCACATGAATATCACAATGTGCCCAGTCATCTAAACATGCATATCATATTTATAACTCATATAAACATATTAAAACAGAAACTTTAAATGAAAAAGTGAAGGGTTAAGAGCACTTTTCAACCTCGCTCTTGATGCCAATTGTAGGAAACGTTTTCCCTCGCGCAGCGGAAGCGATTAGGCTCACGGACCGAACTTGAAAAAATTTTCTGCTCTCCCTTCGCTTTGGCCGAACCACACCAGTGAGTTCACTGATGTTTTTCTTCTATTTTGGACAAGATTTCAGCCCCGGAATACCCCCGAAACAGTCCCCGAACAGCCCTCAAACTGCAGTGAATTATTCCAGAATTTTTCCACCCAAAGTCACAGATTCGAACAGCCTCGTGAATCGTAGATGCACACTGAACTGATGTATGCGCATGAGTTTTGTTCATGTTTGCATGGAAGCCGAAAGGCCACAAGGGCACATGACTAAAAACGCATCCAAATAGAATATGTATTGCGCCACTACATCATATAAGCAATTTAATCTCACTGACGTGAATAGTTTTTTATCATTGCATATATAATTATAATATGCGCACATATATGATGACTAAAGTTTGATGATTATTTGCGCACAATCATCATCAGCTACACTATGTTTAATATTCAATAATCCTCAATGCATGGACCAGTCACGCACACAACTAAGGTCCAGAGATGCGATTGTTTGTCTCTCATTCATGTGATTGTGATGCCGACAAATTCATCATGATCGTGAACAATATGTGACGGATCGGTTCTACCACTCAATCTTCTGAGCTATGTCTCGTAACCACCGGAGGGTAGTGTGGGCTACACTCACAAATTAAACTCTAAACGGTTTAGAGAATAAGATCACACACCGAAATAATTTCAGGTTCTTCAATTCTCTTTCTCAACTTTTGAGAGCTTGAAGAAGAGATGGAGGCTAGGGTTTTTTTAAGTCTTGGATCTGAAAAATTAAATCATAATTTTTCTTTTATACTTGGGGATAATTTGTTTCATAAAACAAATCAACCACTAGTCTCCCATCTCTCTCAAATTCGGCCAAGGGGTACGATTTCTAGTTTGATTTTGCTTCCAAAATAAACAAATCCTAATCCTTATTTGCTTAGGTAATTTCGGCCAAGGTAGGGTATTAGGATTTGATTTTGTTTCTCAAACAAACAAATCCTATTCCTTATCCAATAAGGAATCCTACCTTGGTAATAATTCTTAGCCTTTATTAAATTATATCATATATAATTTAATGTTCTATTTAAAAATTATCATATAATTATTAATACCTTATATTAAGTTTTAATATAAAGTCTCAAGTGTGATTAATTAATGTTATTAATCATATTAATAATATTTATTCTTTGTGAGTATATAATTGGACCGTCCAATTATATTAGCTCCGCTAAAGTATATCGTGCTAGCACGGGGACCAAGTGGACCTACGGTTCCGAGCTCCAATAATCTCGAAATACTAATTAAGCTCTTAATTAAATATTCCGAATTATTAACTTCGAATTATTCAACTAAAATTCTGAAGTTGCACTCTCATTGTCGTAGATGAAATATTAAGCCGAACCAATTCGGTGTCCACCGATATAGTCATTGTATACGAATTGATCCTTCACGAATATCTCGTAATTAGAGCCGGGTCATAATGTATGTTATACCCTTCTAATTATTTTTACCTTAAGTACCATTGATTCTTTAATGAACGATTTATTCACAACTGTTATGAATATTAATCTTTCTATTCGTAATAGAAAAACTTGAGCGCTCAAACCGTTAAAGTACCGAATCAACCCTTAAGAGAGATACTCATCTACTTCTCGTAAGAATGAGTGAATTCCATGTCTATGTAAAACGTTCCCAGCTACATAACAGACTATGCCCCCAAAGTACGTAGTTATTGGTTGGGATTGCAACACCAACCTCACCTTTGTAAATCAAAGGACACAACCCATTATGCAGGAGTTCGTAGTATACTCAGGATTAAGATCAATCCATATATGACCATCAAGTAGATCAAAATGACTTTCTTTATTTAACGGATATTATAAGAATGTCATTTCTATCTAGGCCCAGTCCTATATGATCACATCATATAAGGTGCCTCCATTCTCATGTCTCTACATGGACGATCCGGATTAAGATCGTCATCCAAATATAGAATGGACCGCAGCTATAGATAAACCACAAACAAAGTACCCGGTTTGTTTGCTCTCTATGGACTATTTAAGATTACTAACTTCAGTCTTAAATCCTCTGGTGCATGATGTTCATACACCAAGTCTGAAGGTACATAAGTAATCTACGGTATTTATGAAGATATATAATATGCGATATTGAACAAACAATTAGATAAATGAATAATGCATCCTTTTATTTCTAAACACATGAAGCCGTTTACATCACATGTAGCTCTAGGGCATACATCCCAACAACCATATCCCCAAAATACGTAGTTATTAGCCGAGAATGCTACACCAACCTCACCATAGTAAATCAAATGACATAGCCTGTCATGTAGGAGTTCGTAATACACTCAGGATTAAGATCGAATCTATATATGACCATCCAGTAGATAAAATGAATTTCTTTGGTTAACATATATTAAAAGAAATTCATATTTATCTGAGTCCAGTCCTATATGATCTCATCATACAAGGTGTCTTCATTCCCATGTCACTACATGAACAATCTCGGATCAAAGTCGTCATACAAGTATAGAATGAACCGTAGCTATAGATAAACCAAAAATAAAGTACCCTATTTGTTTGCTCTCTATGGACTATTTAGATTATTAACTTCAGACTTAAATCCTATCGTGCATCAAACATACACTAAGTCTGAAAATACAAGAGTAATCAATTTAAACAAGACAATTGGACAATTTACGATATAAATAAAAAAACTTTGATAAATGAATAATGTATTTATTATTATTACAATAATCTATTCCTTTTACAATACATGAAGCTCTAGGGCATATATCCCAACAATCTCCCGCTTGGACTAGAGCAAATGGGATATGTCATGTAATCCTAACCTATTTAGGTGACCTTCAAAAACTTTAGTCGATAAGGTCTATGTAAACGGATCAGCCAGGTTGTTTGCGGATGGAATCTACGTGATAGCGACATCTCCTCTCGGCACTATCTCCCTGATGAGGTGATATTTTCTCTCAATATGCTTACCTCATTGTGGCTTCTTGGTTCTTTGGAATTCGCCACTACACCACTATTATCACAATAAAGCGTGAGCGGTTTATCCATATCTGGAACAACTTCTAGATCTGCCAAGAACTTACGGAGCCAGACTGCTTCCTTAGCTGCTTCAAAAACTGCTACATATTCAGCCTCCATGGTGGAGTCAGCAATACAAGATTGCTTTATTCTCCTCCATACCATAGTCCCACCACCTATGGTGAACACTAATCCAGATGTTGATTTCCTAGAATCTACATCCGTCTGAAAATCAGAGTTCATATATCCTCTCAGGATCATATCCTCAGAATAATATACAAGCATATAATTTCTCATTCTCCTAAGATACTTGAGAATATGTTTCACCTCCACCCAATGATCTAATATTGGGTTAGATTGAAACCTACTGACCACTCCCACTATAAAATAAATGTCTGGTCTCGTGCATAACATAGCATACATAAGACTTTCAACTGCTGAAGCATATGGTATATGTCTCATCTCTTCAACTGCTTAAGGTGTCTTAGGAGACTGTTCCTTAGACAAATGAATTCCATGTCTGAAAGGTAAATTACCTTTCTTGGAATTCTGCATACCAATCGCACAAGAATCTTGTCAATATAGGTTGCTTGAGATATTGCTAACAATCGTTTCTTGCGATCCCGAATAATCCGAATCCCAAGTACATAACTTTCCTATCCCAAATCTTTCATTTGGAATTGGTTAGCTATCCAGATTTTCACGTTCTATAATATCTTTACATAATTCCCAATGAGTAAAATATCATCGACATATAACACAAGGAAACCCACCTTACCATCAATGATGCGCTTGTAGACACAAGGCTCATCGATGTTCTGCTCAAAGCTATAATATTTGATCGTAGTATCAAAACTTATGTTCCAAGATCTATATGCTTGCTTAAGCCCATAAATGGACTTTTGCAACTTGTAAACGTTTTGCTCATGACCTTGGGTTATGAACCCCTCTGGTTGTACCATATAGATACTCTCATCAAGATTTCCATTCAAGAAATGTAGCATTTGTCGACACAAATACTTTATTATCTTCTAGACTATAAAAGAATCCACCCCTAGTTTCCTTAGGATAGCCTACAAATAGACATGCCTGTGAACGTGGCTCCAACTTAGTAGTCTTGTTCTTCAGCACATGTGCTAGACACCCCATATGCGAAAATGTCACAAACTAGTTTTACGACTATTCCACAACTCTAAGGGAGTCTTAGGAACAGACTTAGAAGGAACTACATTCAGGATATACATTGTTGCTTCCAATGCATACCCCAAAAATGAAATAGGTAGAGTGCTATAACTAAACATTGATCTCATCATGTCTAGTAGGGTCCGATCTGTCCTTTCTGTAACACCATTTTATTGTGGTGTTGTTGGTTCTGTGAGCTATGAAACAATTCCATGCTCAACTAAGAATTCCTTGAAATCTCTATCAAGGTATTCTCCTCCACGATTTGATCGTAGAATTTTGATGCTTTTACATAATTGGTTCTCAACATCAGCACGATATTCTTTGAACTTTTCAAATGTATCTGACTTATGCTGCATTAGGTAAACATACCATATCTTGAATAATCATCAATAAAAATGACGAAGTATTCATAACCACCTCGGGCTTTTACTTTCATCGGTCCGTAAACATTCGAATGTAATAGCTCAAGTGTTTCTTTGGCTCTTATCCGTTTTCCAGTAAAAGGTCTTTTAGTCATTTTGCCTTCTAGATAAGATTTGCAGACAGGTAAAGTACCAAGTTTTAACTGATTTAAAACTCTGCTCTTAATTAGTCAATCTATCTGGTCAAGGCTAATATGACCAAGTCTAAGATGCCATAGATATGTGTCATCATGAGAAATCTTTTGCCGTTTTATTTTGTTTTTTCAATCTTAAACATTTGAGTATTAAGTAGTGATTAATGTATTAACAGACTTAATACATATAGATAACTCTCAGAGTTTCCTGTGCATATTTTTAATCCATTTCTACTAATAATAACCGATTTATTATTAAATGAAATAGAAAAACCATGTTCCATGAGTTTTGTTACAGAAATCAAATTCCTCTGAAAACCAGGAATATAAAGCACATCATTCAAACATAAATAACTATTATTAAAGTTTAATTTGGAAACTCCCACTGCTCTAGCTGAAACAACATCTCCTATCCCAACTCTCATGGTAAAGCTACCGTCAGCAAGGTCCTTCCATGAATCAAGTAGCTGCAAAGAACAATAAACATGGTTAGTGGCACCAAAATCAACAATCCATACGGATTTATCAAGTAAATCAACAATAAACATGGTTGTACCAAAAGAGTCAATAACAAGTAAATCGTATTTACCTGTATTTTTCTTCTTCTTAAGCTCAGCTAAGTATTTCAGACAATTCTTTTTCCAATGCCCTTGTTGTTCACAATGGAAACATTTTCCCTTAGCGTTGGTATCTTTAGAGTCTTTGTTGTTTTTCTTCTTCATTGGTTTTGCCTTAATCTTCCAATTGCCTTTCCTCTTCTTTGCAGATTTAGAAGATTCGACAATATTTGCCTCAGCATTGGACCTACAAGGACCCATCATCATGGACTCATAATTGGTGAGCTCATTTAGCAGATCAGTCAATGTAAAAGTTAACTTATTCATAGAACAGTTGCCTTAAACTGCATGAAATTCTTCGGAACTATTTCCATGATCATTTTCACCTTACTTTGCATATTGATAAGTGCACCATGGGTTTCGGCCATATTTAAATGAGACATCATCCTTAAAACATGGTCTCGGGATGATGTACCTTCTTTCATCCTAGCGGTCAATATAAAGGCAATAGCCTCATGTTGTGCCCGCTCTGAAGGCTGCCTAAACATGTTCTGTAAAGACTGCATAATCAATAATGTTTGTTTGACTGAGTTGGTGCTTGGAGTGCAAATCCGAATTATACATTTTATTATTTATTAATAAAATAACTACATTTTCATTTCATACCTTATTAATGGTATTGTCATTACGCGTATTAGATTGATGTATAGATATGCTAAAAATGGCATCGACCATAGAATAATCTTGACATTAGGTGTAAACTATTCTTAAAGTAAATATTCCTAGTCGTTGATTTTGGAATACGGTCGAATTCCTATAACCTAGAAGACTATGACATGTCGTATATTGGAATTGGAGTTCCAATAGTTTAACCCGATGTACCATAAGTTTTGGAAACTCGTATAGACATGTGGGTATTCGTTGAAGTGAATACTGAATGACTCATAGATGATTCCTAATAGTTAGAAGTACACACCACTGTCAATAGAAATCTCCTCAAGTCGAGTAGCATATGTAATCCTTTGACTATAGGATAAAATTGATTTTGTGTGAGATCACCACACTTTGATGCCATGTATTTTAGAAACCTTTCATGGTCTGGCCTCTAGATGTTCGTTGGGTGTGGACCGATGCACTCAGTAATCAAGTGCGAAGCAAGATAGTATTCGTAGGCCCGTATGTGTACCATAAGGGGTTTAGATATCCATGTGAGTAAAGTCACGATTCTTAAAGCTTTGGCCAAAGTTGATCACCTAGGGTGGATCACATCAGTTATGAAGAATCATGGACATGTCGACGTGAGGTGTGCGCCTCAGAAACTTGATGGTGTATTATATGTTTCCTAAGCACAACTCGGATAGCCTACGACGGAGTGATTGTTAGACATATATGATGACCTCGATTTGTATAGTTCAGAAAGGTCGTTCGTGTTCTTCGCGAATTCAGAGGTGGCCGAATTACATACATATTAGCTAGGCTTATATGACGAACGTGTCTAAAATTATAGAGTCCCAATAGGAAGTGTACTCGTTGAGCACTTGGGTAGCCGATTAATTTTGATAAAATATAATATTCGATATTCAAATTAACAACTGAGATAATCAAGTGTTATTGGATAACATTGAATATTTACTTTGACCTAATTGGATTAATTGGATTAATTCAATAATTACACATGAGCTTAATTGTAAGATCATAATTATCTCTACTATTTGAGGATATTATGGTAATTTAAAGTATGTAATAATAGCTGGTTTGGCTTGATTTAATTGGATTAAATCAAAATGGCAAACATTGAACTAATCAATTTCCTAATCATTGGCTTGATTTAATTGGATTAAATTAAAGTGGAAGACAATGGAGATTAGTCACACCTAATTATACATATTTGGACAAATTAGATTAAGCCCATTGATAACAACTTTTATTAATTAAAAATTGCCTAAGTTTTGCTATAAATAGCAAGCTTTAGGAAGATTTTAATTACAAGTACAAATACAAGCAAATTCTTAGAGAAATTAGCTTAAGTTAGATTAGTGTTTAGAGAAGCTTGTGAGGTCTCTACAACATTTAATCTTGGAGAAATCAAGATTGGATCTTGAAGTGAAGCTTGATAGCATTGAAAATCAAGGTTGGATCTTGAAGTCAAGTTTGCACACTTTGGAGCTTCTTCAACCATTTCAACAAAGGAGAAATAGATTGGATCTTGCATCAAGCTTACTAAGCTAATGTTTGATCTTCTCCTAAGCCATGTTCTTTTATATATTGGATGCATGATCACATAACTTAGTGTTGAAATAAGGCTAATAAATTTTGTTAGGATGCTTTAAAAGTATAAACACAATATGCTTTTAATTGGGTCAAAATATTTATGTTAGACATAAACATAATTTAGAGTTTGGAACTCTTAATTAAAGCTTAGAGCTATTGCTACCATTCTAGAATCACTTGACCACCTTTGAGTGACCTAGAATTGTTCACGAGATATTTCTTATTGGGATTCTAATTTGGTTTGTGTATTAGATTCAAAATTTACACAAATGTGTATTTAGAATAAATTTATGTTTTTGTAAAAATATTTTATATTTTGAAAAACTTGATTTTTATTCTATAACATGTGTTGATGTTGGTTTTGAAGTTAAAAATTAATTTTGGGTGTTTTTGAAGTGTTTAGGGAAGACCAAAAGAAATTAAGGTAAAAGACCCTAATTCCTTCAGCTCACTGGAAAGTGAGCTGAAGGAATTGATTTAAAAAAATAAAAAAATTTGGCTTGCACGCACTGTGCGCACACAGTACGCACGTCATATGCGTGTTCGCGCCGAATTTTTTTTTCTTATTTTTATATTTTCTACACTCCGATTCAGTCCTGATTTTTTCCTATACACTCGTAATAGAATATAATATTTAATTAATTTTTTTAAAATTTTGCCCATACTTGATATCTATAGGTTATACCCATTTCTGCTACGCGAGGCACCAATCCGGCCCTAGGGGTTCCACAACTGCCCCAACAGAATGGTATCAGTAGCAAGGCTTAACCACACAACAATGTTTTTGAATCTATGCCATAGTAATTTCAATTTAATTATGCATAAGATATATTTGATATGTATTGCATGTTTTAAATTAAAACTTTGACATAATTAAGTTAATGACTTGATTGTCATAAATCTCCCGCGATTAGGTGATTACTTTATTTATGTAATAGTATTAGTAATGTTGGAGCATTATTGGATGATATTTCTTGTCAATACATGGATTAATGGGTTCTTACTACTTATATCCAATATCGTCATTAATGTGAGGGTATAAGTGCTCGGAACTTAGGTCACTCCGGCAAAACATTAGATGTAGCGTGATGAGTTAACGTAGTCACCCAATATTGTCATTAGTATGAGGGTGTACATATGAAGGTCATTAGTGCACATTGACAAGTATATACCTAGAACACGTCTTAATCCAATATCTTCATTAGTGTGAGGATAAGAAACGGTTCATGACCAAACTAGGAGTCACATGAATGTGATTGACCTTGGAGGTATACCTAATGAGTTTACAAAGGCCGATATCATCATTAGTGTGAGGCTGGAGTAAATGTCATGGGGTCCACTTCCCGCTATGAAATTTTGATAGTCAAATTTCTATTTTTCTGTTAATGGAGATTACGGAATTACGTAAAGTAGTGGGAGGGAACTAATAGATTTAAAATTCCATAATCAATTAGTATTATTACTTTTGAAATGAAAAATGTTCCGCTATTGTTTTAAAAAATATTGTCTTGTAAATGGTTGCCGCTAATCCATTTATGAAACTTTTGGATACCAATAAGCTAAAAGAAGCTAAGAACTATTGCGAATGGAAAATGAACATAGGTCTTGTCTTGGAGTATGAAAAGTTGACTAATGTCACTATCAATCCACTGCCTGTTGAAATTGATCCTGAATCCACTCCAGAAGAGAGAGAAACTTTTATTAGATGGAAGGATGATAACCTGAAGGTGAAATCCTACATCCTGGGATCGATGGTTCCATATTTGCTGAAACAGTACATTGAAGTACCAGATGCTTAGAGTATCATGCAAACGCTCAAGGAGTTGTTCAAGGCAAACCAAGAGATAGAACTTTGTTGAAGGTCTAAGGAATTATTTCGTGCTAAACTCAATGAGGGAGGAGATATCAGCACTAATATTTTGAACAAGATAGACTAGATTCGATATCTGGAACGACATGGCATTATGTTTGATGAATGGTTGGGCCGTAATTTGCTTATGTCTTCTTTGTCTGGTTCTTATGCTGGCTTTATATTAAATTTCCATATGCATTTGATGCAAGCCACATATGAAGAACTTCATAACATGCTACGCACGGCGGATCAAGATTTGAGGAAAGGCAACCCCACACTGTATCTCCATGGTGGAGCTGGCTCTTCAAAGACTTTTAGGAAGTCAAAGAAAATAAAGATGGGGAAGAAGAAGATTCCAAAGAAGAACTCCAAGAAATGCAAAGGCGCAAAACCAAAAGTAGCTTGTGATCAATGTCTACAATGCAAGAAGTCTGGACAATGGAAGAATGACTGTCCAGAGCTAAAAGGAAAAGCATGACCCTCAGGTACCCTTTGTATTTTTCCAATTATTGACATCTCATTAGCCTTAGATTCAAATAGTGGATGGGTGTTAGACACTGACAGTCCTACTCATATTTGCAATTCCCTGCAGAAAATTAGGGTTAAAAGAAGGCTGAATTAATGGGAGATCCAGCTTAGAGTTGGCAATGTCAAAACATTGGATGTCAAGGCCATAAGAACAGTTGTTCTAGATCTCACAAACGAATGTAAAATAGATTTTCATGATTGTTATTATGTTCCTTCAATTATCAGATAAATAATATCACTGCCATTGCCAATATGATGAGCGGAAAATATATCAATATTTACTGCCTCTTTTACTTAATATTTTGTATAGTTTCTCGAGTTTTATGAACGTTTTGATGTGTTTTTATTTATTTTACAGATAAAATAAAATTAGGACTAAATGGAATCAATCAGGACGAAATGTGGAACAAAGAGGGCTAAAATTAGACTTGACATTTAGATTTTAGAGGTTGGAAACTTGAAATGGCGTTCTAAAGAAGTACAATTTCGGAAATTTCAACTTTGTGAAATTTTCGTATTCTGGCCATAACGTTTTGTTCCGATATCAGATTGACTTGATTCAAGTTCCAGATTAAAGAAGACACAAAGATCTACAACTTTGATGTTCATAAGAATTTCGAATTCTGAAGTTTTCAATACCGAAATTGATGAAAAATGCAAAGTGTGTTATGTGTAATTATTAAAGTCATTATCAAAAACAAAACAAAAAATGGAAAATGACAATTTACAATTGTCAAACTTTCACCAAACATGCTTGTGTGTTTGGTGGAGGATTTGGTGTCATGTTTAGTGAAATTGGTGGATGCCTTTATATTTACCTATAAATAGCATGCCAAATTTGATATAAACTCATACTTTCTTCTCGGGAATTTCCTTATAATATTAAGAAGAGAGTATCTTGTTTGTTTAATTTTAGTTTTCTTGTATTTAATTTTTATTTTAGTAATAAAACTTTGTTGTTTTACTTAAAGCATGAGTAGGTAACTTCTTTCTGCTGGGGTGAAAGGTGAAACTTTTATTATTATAATTTAGATTAATCTCCTTTATTTTATAATATATAAATTATCTTAAAACCCCACTTAATTGGATACCGTCTTTATGGTCGGTTGGACTTAATTCAATTAATTTTAACCTGACTTAATTTGATACCGCCTTTTTGGTCGGTTGGAATTAATTAAAAGATGACTTAATCAGGATACCGCCTATATGTAAATTTATATATTATAATAAAAGAGATTTCTAGATTTTAAATAATAAAAGTGGATCCCCAAACCCCAATATTTTATTTCATTGTTGTAATTTTTACTTTTTAGTTTTCAACTTATTGCATGATATTTTATTTATTTATTTATGTTTTTAGGTTTGTTTTGTAACTAAATACAATATCTAGGGTTGTGATGAATTCCAATATCAATGGTTTTGTAAGTTGATTTGTCTTGTGTCTTGTGTAATGTTTTGGTTTATTTATTGAGTCTTAA
Organism: Zanthoxylum bungeanum; assembly: GCA_019454045.1. Classification (NCBI taxonomy): domain Eukaryota; kingdom Viridiplantae; phylum Streptophyta; class Magnoliopsida; order Sapindales; family Rutaceae; genus Zanthoxylum; species Zanthoxylum bungeanum. The sequence goes on along the minus strand of SKCR01033148.1, from coordinate 35,773 downwards.
ACTTAATGATTCTTGTTAATTGGCCACTAATAAGATTGATTTGGTAAACTTAAAATGAACTTGACGAAGGGATTTTAGGTTTAGCCTTAGACTCAATAGCTCACGATCTCACATTCACCTTAGAGATTTCCTTCCAGGATAGACATATACCTGTCGGGCATGGCTAACCATAATTGGAAATTAATCTTAATGAATTCGGAGTTTCTTAATTAACATAGACATATAGTTAATTGGGTATTTGCATCTGACCATCGATATAGGCTTTTGCATATCTTCGTGTTCCAGGTTAATAAACCGACATATTACACCGACATAAGATAATCACTTCATCTTTAGAACAATATTGGAAGGATTCACAACCCTAAATAGTTTCATAATATTGATTACTTTTTAGAATTTACTTTTTCATTGTTTTAATTACATGTCTTTAGTTAAAGTCACCAACCAAAGAACAATCAATTTTTAGATACTTGTAGAAATTTAACTTCAATAAATTTATAGCATATATATTAAGTCCTCGTGGGATCGATACATTTTATACTACTTGAGCGATACGTGCGCTTGCGTTACATGTGTGATTTCACCTATCAAGTTTTTGGCGTCGTTGCCGGGTACTTATTTATCTTTTACTATTAATTTTAAGGTTAGATACCTTACTTGTGACTAATTTGTTTTTACTTATTATTTTTGTTTTCTTGTGTTTCATGTTCTCAAACACTACATGAGAAGAAGCAGAAGCTTTGAAATCTGTCCCCTTGACCAATAAATTGAAATAACTATCAGACAATTAAGAAGGGAAAATCGAGAAGATCAAGAAGCACTAATCAACATGAACAATCAAGAACCTGAACCTTTGGAAGTAGCACTACCAATTCCCATTCGAGACAGAACAATTTCGGTGGTTGACGGCTTCATATCAAGTATTGTACTTCCTCCCTTACCTACAAATGCTTATGACATCAAAACATGCATTCAAATGATACAGCAATCAGTTCAGTTTGGGAGAAGTGTATTTGAAGATCCTAATGCCCACATCAGCAACTTCCTGTAAGTTTGTGGCAAATTCAATTACAACCGAGTGAGAGAAGAATCAATGCGTCTACGTGTGTTCCCATATTCCTTGAAAGACAGAGCTAAGGCTTGGCTCTATTCACTACCATCAGGTTCCATAACCACTTGGAACAATTTTGCCACCAAATTCCTTGCAAAATACTTTCCCCCAGCCAGAACAGCAAAGTTGAGATATGACATCATATCTTTTGTGCAACATGACTCAGAATCCCTCTGTGAAGCATGAGAATAAAGAATTGCTCCGAAAATGTCTTCACCATGAAATTTCAAAGTGGCTTCAAGTTCAAACCTTCTACAATGAACTTTCTGGATTGATGAAAACTACAGTTGATGCTGCCATTGGAGGAGCTTTAATGGCAAAAGGAGAAGATAAAGCTTGGGACTTAATTGAAGAAATGGCTAACAACAATTCCTTGTGGCCAACAGAGAGAAGCATGATATATCGAGGAATCCACGAAGTAGGAACCAACACAACTGTGAATGCAAAGCTGGATCAGATATGCAAATGCCTGGAAACTCTTAGCATGCAAGGTAATGCTGGATCCATAAGTTCACCATATGGAGAAGCTCCTGAGGCAGAATCCTACAACCAATATGATGAGACTGTAAACTATGTCAGCAACTTCAACAGACATGGAAACAATCCATATTCCAATATCTACAACCCAGGTTGGAGGAATCATCCCAATTTCGTATGGAGCAATACTTCAAGGCAAAGGAACAATCCACCACCCAGATTCCAACAGCAGAATAAAGGCTAGGAGTATAAAAAAAATAGGAATAGCAGAAGTGCTTGCCCAGATGAAAAAGCAAGAAGCCAAATACGACGCTTTAGCATCTGTGGTTCAAAATCAAGCATCTTTATTCTAGAAACATAGAACCAAATCCAAGGAACAGAGGGAAAGAGAAATGACAAGCCATCACTTTGAAAAACGGCACCGAAATCAATAAAGATGTTGGAGTCAAGGCATCTACTGAGGAAGTTCCAAAAGAAAGCAGTGAAGCAGATCCACAGATGGAGGAAAAAGAGGCAAAAGACAATGATCGAGAAAGATTTACTCAACCTCCACCTTTTCCACAGCGTCTCCAGAAACAAAAACTGGACAAGCAATTTGCTCAATTCTTGAAGATATTCAAAAAACTGCATATCAATATTTCATTTGCATAAACGTTGGAGCATATGCCAAGTTATGTTAAATTAATGAAAGATATTCTGTCACGAAAGTGAAGATTGGGAGATTACGAGACTGTAGCATTGATAGAAGAATACAGCGCCATCATTCAGAGGAAGCTCCATCATTCAGAGGAAGCTCCCCCCCAAAGTTAAAGGATCCTGACAGTTTCACCATCCCTTTCACCATAAGATAACATTACTTCGGTAAGGCTTTGTGTGATTTAGGTGCTAGTATTAACTTGATGCCTTTGTCTATTTATAGGAAACTGCAGCTTGGAGAAGCAAAGCCCACCTTAGTCACTCTGCAACTTACTGACAGATCACTAATATTTCAAGAGAAGTAGTGGAAGATGTGTCTGTCAAAGTCGACATATTCATTTCCCAAGCAGAGTTTATTGTCCTGGATATGGAGGAAGACAAAGACGTATCTATCATCCTCGGGAGACCATTATTGGCTACTGGTCGAACCATCATTGATGTACAAAAATTTGAACTAACCATGAGGGTGCATGACTAAGAAGTAACATCAATGTTTTCAAAACCATGAAATTTCCAAATGATGAAAGGGAGGTGGAATATTTCAGACTTGATGTAATAGATAGTATCATCCAGAATACAGATGCAATGCAACTTTCCACTGAAAAACTTGAAGCAAGCATCACCAACATGACTGACATAGAATTAGATGATGATATTCTGGAATGCATCAACTATCTTGATGGAGCCTCTCGATTTAGATCGACACCATAGGTGGAAAGCTTGGAACTACCAAAAATGAGCGAATCAAACCCTCAATTGATGAACCACCACAGCTAGAACTAAAGCCACTTCTGAGCCATCTCAGGTATGCATACTTGGAAAACACTTCTGATTTACCTGTGATTATTTCTTCATCACTAACATGGGTATATGAAGATAAGTTGTTGAGAGTGTTACGTAAGAACAAAAGAGCTATTGGTTGGACTATAACATATATTTGAGGCATCAGTACATCATTTTGCATGCATAAAATCTTGATGAATGACGAGTACAAAGCCATAGTGGAGCATCAACGAAGGCTGAATCCAATCATGGAGGAAGTAGTAAAGAAAAAAATCATCAAATTTTTGGATGCAGACATCATCTACCCCATCTCTGACAGCTCTTGGGTAAGTCCTATGCAATGTGTACCCAAGAAATGAGGAATAATTGTAGTTACAAATGAAAAGAATGAGCTGATTCTAAATGGATTGAGAGTGTGCATGGACTACAGGAAGCTAAACAAAGCCACACATAAGGATCATTTCCCACTACCATTCATTGACCAGATGCTAGACAGATTGACGGGGCATGATTTATACAGCTTTCTGGATAGATACTCGAGGTATAATCAGATTTCCATCGCCCTAAAAGATCATAAGAAAACCACTTTCAAATGCCTATATGGTACTTTTGCATTCCGCAGGATGCCATTTGAACTATGTAATGCTCATGCCATATTTCAACGTTGCATGATGGCCATCTTTTCAGACATGATAGAATAAAGCATGGAAATCTTCCTGGATGACTTATTAGTATTTGGAAACTCATTCGACTACTGCTTGCAAAATATGGAACAAGTGTTTACAAAGATGTGAAGATATTAATCTGGTACTGAACTGGGAGAAATGCCACTTCATGGTGCAGGAAGGCATTGTCCTGGGCATCAGATCTCACAGAAAGGATTTGAAGTTTTCTTAGGCATGCAGGATTTTACTGGAGATTCATCAAAGACTTATCCAAGATTGCTAAACCATTATGCAATCTGCTAGAGAAAGACTTGTCGTTCCACTTCACCAAAGAATGTCACCATGCTTTCGAGATCTTGAAACAGAAGCTGGTCTTTGCCCCTATCATAATAGCCCCAAATTGTACGCTTCCTTTCAAAGTGATGTGCGATGCCAGTGATTTTGCAGTAGGTGCTGTTTTGGGACAATGTAAAGCGAAAGTTTTTCATACCATCTACTACGCTAGTAAAACTTTGAATGAAGCACAACTCAACTACACAAAACTAAAAAGGAGTTACTCGCAGTTGTGTTTACTTTTGATAAATTCCACTCCTATTAAGATTATTCAGCAATCAAATACCTGATCGCGAAGAAAGCTGCCAAGCCCAGATTGATTCTTTGGGTGCTTCTATTGCAAGAATTTCACAGAAAATCAAATTGTAGATCAATTGTCGAGGCTTAAAAATAGAGGTACAACTGGCAATGAACTAATGATTAATGAAACTTTTCCGAATGAACAGCTGTTTGCCATCAAGCAGTAGGACATCCCATGGTATACTGACTATGTAAACTACATAGTATCGGGGAAATGGTCGTTGGAATGGACACACAGAGAAAGAAGTTCTTCAAAGAAGTCAAACATTATGTCTGGGATGAGCCATACCTATTCAAATGTTGTGTTGATTGTTGGACAATTATGACCCATAGCGTCACTATTTGTACAGATCACGGTGTTGTTGTACAAATTAACTATGTGACAAAGGAGATTGCTCTCTTATCATTTGTGATTAGATCACCTAGATATATAAATGATAGGAGGTCCTTATGATTTGTTCCTGGATTGAGAATGATATAAGACAGTATCAGTCCACGAAGGATAAATCATTAAATATCCCTAGTCAGAGCATTGTCGAGATTGGACATCAATAAATGCGTAAAAGACTAGTATTACACTTGTGCGCGTTGTGAGGGCACAACGGCATAGTTCTCATATATTTGGGTATATGATACTCATGCAAGTGTAATAGGAGGTTGTGTTTTACCGATGGTATGGGAAACAGCTTCGCTCTGGTTAGACCCCCTCGGAATTCCATTGGTAGTATGACTATGTGTCTATGGAAGTCCGAAATCAGGGTAGGTGTATTTGGTCTTAACCTGAGACTTGCACCGCTAATATTTGCGACAATCAATATACTTTGGTTGCGGTCGTCCAGGGATTTAACAGGTTCTGTGTACGCCTATGCTGGGTATATTGAGAATCGTAGTGTGTTGGGTGTGATGTCAAGACGGAAGTGTCACTCCAGTCATATGGAGATGATGGTCACGTAGGATACTGTACTAGTACTCTTAAGTACTGCAGTCATCGGGATAAAATGACAAGGTCATGTTTATCCGATATAGAGACTAGTTACCAGACATCCGCCATGTGCTTCATACGGGGCAGACACAATTCCAGCCCCAGGCCTAGCACGTGATCATTCGATATTGGATCGACATACACAATACTACGTATACTACGCTTGATATAGATCATTTATTCATGTAAGGATATTTCTGGAGAATTGGGTAGGCATGGTGAATAGCTAGAAGCCAACCTTGTCTTGTAAATCGGTATAAACGTAGTACTAGGTACTTACGTGTTCGGATAGTCCGACAACCAAATTTACTGCCAACATATACGGGGATCTCATGGGTCGCTTCCCGAAGATTCACCGACGACGGAGATATTTATCTGCGATAAAATATCATTAAAAGATAGAGAACTATTAATTTGGAATTAATAGATTAAATAATATATTCGATATATTAAACGAAATTGGATTTCGACGCGGAATTAAAATTATATTTTAATTCGGGTGAACGAGTTAATTTAGAATTAATTCGTTAGCGACGTGAATAGTGATTTCACTAGGCATAATCATTTAATTACGTCGCAACGAAAAATTTGTTAATTTGGAATTAGCGAACCCGAGCCCGAGATTGTTTGCGAGCGCATTCGCATTTTGAATTTGAGCACGGCATGCAAGTCAAATCAAGCGTCAAATCATCAATCACATCAAGCGTCAAATCATGTCACTTTGAGTGATGTGACAATTGATTGATTGAGTGATGTGAGTTGATGGTGGTGGTTGGCAAAACTTTATTGCCTTGACTTTTTGTATTTGATAAATCAATTATTTGATTTTTTGGTAATGAAAAATTGTGTATTAGATACACAAAATCAAATACAAAAATCACTTCACTCATTCTCTCTCTTGACTCAAGAAACGGAGCCAAAATCCTTCTCTCTTCTTCACGCCCATTTGGGCTGTTCTTGACTGGTTTTTCTGGGAAAAACCGAGAGCAATGGGAAGTTTAAGTGCTTGATTTTTGTGGAAAAAATCATGAGAGCTAGCACTTCGAGAGACATGCGAAGGTGATAGGGAAGTCCACCCATGAGCCAGGAATCGTTTGACAAAGCTTGGAGCTTGACAAAGAACCTCCAATGGCCGAAAATAGTGGATTGCACACAGCCACTGCCGTGACATGTAGTGAGCAGAATTTCAAGTTTTGTTCATTGCCGCGTCGCTCAACCTATCGATGTGAGTATTCCGCAACTCTCTCGTTGTATTCGCGCACTTGTTTCATGCTTGTTTAATGATCTTGGGACCTTAGCAAACACCAACATTGATCAGTTATTAAGGCGTGTGTACCACAGAATGAGGCAATAGTGTCCTGCAATATTGTCAGTCATCACCATATAGCGGACACTTCAGCGGAGATAAAACCGCGGCCAAATTGCTGTAATCATTTTTTTGTGCCCACCTTGTTTAAAGATGCTCACTTATTCGTTCTTCAATATGACAGGTGCCAGAGAATGGGAAATATTTCAAGGAGAAATGAAGGACCTCTTCAAAATATTCTTGAAATAGAGATATTTGATGTTTGGGGGATTGCATTTATGGGACCCTTTGTCCCATCATATGGAAACCTGTACATTCTGGTTGTAGTAGACTACATCTCCAAATGGGTTGAAGTAACAGCACTACCATCGAATGATTGCAAAGTGGTTTTAAAATTCCTCAAAGAATATTTTCACTTGCTTTAAAACACCTCAATTGATCATCAGAGATGGTGGCACACACTTCTGCAACAGATATTTTGATACACTCCTAGCCAAATACGGAGTTACTCATAAAATTGTCACTGCTTACCATCCGTAGTCTAGTTGTCAGGTTGAAGTTTCCAACAGAGAAATCAAAAGAATCCTGGAAAGAACTGTTTGTTTAACGAGGAATGACTGATCCAGAAAACTGGATGATGCATTATGGGCCTACCGAACAGCTTTCAATACACCCATTGGAATGTCCCATACCGACTAGTGTTTGGAAAGGCTTGCCATTTACCTGTGGAGATCGAACATAAAACGTATTGGGAACTGACAAAGCTGAATTTTGATCTGCAAGCAGCGGGGGAGAAACGGCTCTTACAATTGAATGAATTAAAGGAATTCTGCATCCATGCTCATGAGAATGCCAAACTGTACAAAGAAAATACCAAGAAGTGGCATGATCAGAAAATAGTGCGCAGACAATTGGAACCAGGGCAGCAAGTGTTGTTATACAATTCAAGGTTGAAACTTTTCCCTAGCAAGCTGAAATCACGGTGGTTAGGTCCATTTGTGATCACACAAGTGTTACCCTACGAAGCCGTTGAACTACATAACCCGAACTCCAATGATACATTCAAAGTCAACAGCCAATGTGTCAAGCACTACTGGGGAGAATCCATCAAGCATCAAAAAGAAAGTCTCACACTTGCCGATCCAGCCTAATATTTGGGCAGTCATGTCTAGCTGACGACGTTAAACTTAGCGCTAGCAGGGAGGCAACCCATGCAATTTGTGTATATATTGAGATTTTGTGTGTTTTATTTTTGTAGGATAATTCACAGACATGATGGAAGACGTTCTCGCAAAACTTCACAAGCATTTTCCTTCTCTCCCTCAAAACTCTCTTATGAAAGTCTACAAAGCACACATTGAAAGAATGAGACTTCTGATGATCAAAGGTATTCCTAGTGATATTCGTTGGATAATTGAAAGCGAGTTCGCTTGGCAAGTGAGTCATCTGACTCTTTCATTTCATTTCTGCCTGGTTTAGGAAAAAACACCTATGCTAAGAAAAGAATAACTAAACGATTAGATGTTTGTTATAAATGTGCACGATGTACATGCAATACTCGTTGTCGTTCTTTAGGAATGGTGTCTGATAATCGTGAAGATAAAATAAAATATATTAGGGTGGCATGAGTAATGAGTCTTTAGATGATATATCATTGACTCTTGAGACGCATCCCAGTGGATATGTCTATCACGCAATTCGCAATTTACATACACAGTTTTGAAGAGAAAGACAACAATTGAGTCTCGGGAATCTGACTTTAAAAGACTCTGTTTGCCAATTTATAAGAAAATTGGATGAGAAGCTTGTCCTTGATCCATAGAGATCATTCAAGCCGTTACTACATGTACATATTATTGTCTTTACATAATAATTGTGATTTTCTTTATTTTGATTCCTTTTATTTTCACCGACAAGATCCAGACTTTTTGACTTTCACGATATATTTTATTGTTCCTCTAATAATTATCATTTGGCAGGTACTACTACAATTATTACTTATCCTTTTTCAGGATCTATAAATTCAACTCGGCATTGCTCTCTTCAACACATCCAGATTAGATAGAGTAAAAAAACAAAAATAAAAAACAAAAACAAAAAATGAAAGCAACTTTAAGAAGACGAGTCGTTAACATCTATGTGTTCTGTGGGACTAGTTCTAGATCTATACCAGAATTTATTGAGGCAGCAAAAGAATTGAGTAGAGTCATGGCTGAGAGGAATATGCACTTAGTATATGGCTATATGGCAATCTTGGGCTGATGGGTTACATTTCAAAGGCCGTACAGGAAGGAGGTAATCAAGTTTTGGGAATCATTCCAAAACCTTTGACTGACGTAAATCTTATTGGACAATCAAATGGAGAGGAATGTATTGTGTCAGGTATGTCCGAACGACTTGTTGAAATGATTAATTGTGCTGATGCTTTTTTTGCTTTGCCAGATGGCTTGGACACGATGGAGGAAATTTTTTACAGTGATATCTTGGGCGAACTTGAATATACACCAAAAATCAATTGTACTGTTTAATGTTGATGGATTTTTTTGACTTTCTTTTTGTGTTTCTTGAAGATGCTAGGAGAAATGGGTTCCTTTCAAAACCAGTGAAATATTTCCTCTTCACTGCCAGAACAGCCAATAATTTAATTGACCAACTCTTGACGTTTGAACCAAATATCGACCCTATCCTTTCCAAGTTGAACCGGTCTGATGATCGTGGTAAGAAGCGTCGGATAAATCTAGATCTTAACCTTTAGTTTTCTTTTTAGATATAGATACAATTGACAATTCCACGCTAACCAGGTACTATCTTCTAAATATTTCTTATTCTTTTTAAGACATTAGGGACAATATCTCAATTAGGTTTGAGGGAGGGGATAGTTTACTAGTATCTTGTTTTTATTTTTTTCTGTGTGTTGTTTTTGTTTTGTTATATATATAAAAAAACAACAAAAAATGATATATATAAAACAACAACAAAAAAAAACAAAAAATTATTTTGATTTTTTTGTTTTTAACTTTACTAACTAAGTGGAATTATGTTTTGAGATAGCTGAGTAATGAGTTTCCACTCCTGAGATGTATCTAAGTTTGATTCGTAACAAGTTAATTTTTGTTTATTTCCTTTTGAATTATTTAAATTCGTGAATTCTCTATAATATTGATTAAATTTGATCTTCATATGCTCATTTGATAGGTATTATCACAATATTAGATAAAGAGGGATATAAAATAAACATTAAGAATGAAACTTTATGTTTGTATGATAAAGAAAATTTATTGAAATGTGAATGTTCTTTATCAAACGGTCACTATGTTTTGGAAACCTATAGAGATGTCTTTAATATAGAGAAAAATACAAGTAGGAAGTCTGAATTAAATAGTACTGAATTATGGCATATGAGATTGGGCCACATAGGTGTTAGACGTCTATCCAAGTTGGTAAATGATGGTTTGATTGAAAATCTTACCTTAGATCCTATCCAATTTGTGAGTCATGTATCAAATGAAGTATGACAAATGCCTCATTTCTAGGTGTTGGATACCGTGCTGGAGATTTATTGGAACTAATACACAACGATGTGTGTGGTCCATTAAATCATGCGGCTCATGATAGTTCAATATACTTTGTGACTTTCACATATAACTAGTCTAGATATGGATATGACTATCTGATGAAACATAAGTCGGAAACATTAGACAAGTTCAAAATATTCCGAAATGAAGTAGAAAAATAAACCAGTAAATTCATCAAATGCCTTAGATCAGATCGAGGCGGTGAATACATGAGTGAAGAATTCAAAAATTATTTAAGGGATAATGAAATTCTTGCCCAATATAGCCCACCAAGAACACCTCAACACAATTGTGTGTCTGAACAAAGAAATCATACTTTATTGGATATGGTGTGATCCATGATGAGCTATACAGATATTCCTTATTACCTTTGGGGTTATGCTTTACTAACTGCTGCCTACATACTTAATAAGGTTTCATCGAAAGTTGTTTCTACGACCCCCTATAAGATATGGTTCAGTAGAAATACAAGTCTTAGGCATTTAAAGATTTGGGGTTGTCCTGCATATGTTAGAATCACGCAGCGGGATAAACTAGCACCCAGAGGGTATAAATATAGGTTCGTTGGATATCCTGAAAACTCTTTGGGATATCAATTCTACGATTCCGAGCAACGAAATGTATTTGTTGTTCGCTTTGCAATTTTTCTTGAAAAGTAATTTTTGAGAGAAAGTGGGAATTGTAGAGAGATTAAACTTGATGAGTTTGATCCCAACATTATGGAACCTAAGATGGAACCAGAGATCCAATTAGATGAAAGATCTACAACACAGGTTCTACGTAAGTCGAATAGAATATCAAGGCCTATTGATAGATTATTTTTAACATCTGATGTGAGCTTTGATGTTCTCCTCTTGGAGGAAACAGATTCGACTACGTATAAAGAAGCGATATTGGATATCGATTCGGGAAAATTGAAGGAAGCCATGAAATCCAAAATGGATTCAATGCATGCCAATCAAGTCTGTGACTTAGTTGAACTTCCTGAAGGAGTTAAACCTATTGGTTGTAAATGGGTTTACAAAAGAAAATGAGGGCCCGATGGAAAGGTGGAAACCTTTAAGGCTCAACTGGTAGCGAAAGGTTACACTCAACGTCCTGGGATTGACTATAAGGAAACTTTTCACCAGTAGCCATGCTAAAATCCATTAGGATTATTTTAGCCATTGTTGCATATCACGACTATGAGATATGGCATATGGATGTGAAAATCACTTTCCTAAATGGATTCCTAGAAGAGGATGTCTATATGGAACAATCAGAGGGTTTCGTATGCAGTGAGACTCTAAAAGTCTATTTATGGACTTAAACAGTCATCCCGAAGCTGGAATCGCCATTTTGATGAAATAATTAGATTATCTGGATTCATCAAGAACGAGGAAGAACCATGTGTTTATAAGAAAGTGAGTAGGAGCATGATAGTTTTCCTGGTCTTATATGTAGATGACATCCTTATCATAGTAAATGATATAGGGATGATGCAAAATGTGAAAGCCTACATTTGCAAGAACTTATTCATGAAAGATATGGGTGAAGCTTCCTATATACTAGGTATAAGGCTCTACTGGGATAGAGTTAGGAAGCTTATAGGGTTGTCATAATCGACGTACATAGATAAGATGTTAGAAATGTACGGTTTTACCAACTGCAAGACAGCAAATGTACCTTTTCGATATGGCATACATCTTTCGAAGAAAATGGCACCTCAGACTGAGGAAGAGAGAGTTAGGATGTCTAACTTTTCATATGCTTCTTCTATTGGAAGCATAATGTATGATTTGTTATGTACTAGACTTGACATCAGTTTCGGCGTCAGTGTGACCAACCGATATCAATATGATCCAGGTAATGATCATTGGACAGCCGTGAAACATATCCTAAAATATCTTAAAGGTACCAAGGATAAGTTTATGATATATAGAGAAAATGAGCTACAAGTTAAAGGTTATATAGACTCCGACTTCCAGGGAGATCCAGATGATAAAAAATCTACATCATGATATACATTTACCCTTAACAGTGGTGATGTTAGTTGGTGATGTTCAAACCAAGGCTCAACAACTGATTCCACCACTGAGGCAGAATTTATAGAGGCTTCAGAAACTACTAAAAAACATGTTTGGATTATAAATTTTATCACAGAACTTGACGTTGTGCCTAGTATTGTGGATTCGATCCAATTATACTATGATAATAACGGAGCCATTGCGCAGGCTAAGGAGCCGAGGGCGCATTCCAACTCTAAACAAATACATGGTGGTCTTGAAGTTTCAAGGACAAGACAACATAGCAGACTCGCTTACAAAGGCCTTACCTCCTAAGTTATTCGATAAACATGTGGAGGAGAAGGGATTGTGGTACCATACAGATTGGCACTAAACAAGTGGGAGTTTGATGGAGTTGGTGTTTGAAGTGCCAATCCGAATTGTACATTTTATTATTTATTAATAAAATAACTATATTTTCATTTCATACCTTATTAACGGTATTGTCATTACGCATATTAGATTGATGTATAGATATGCTAAAAATGACATTGACCTTAGAATAGTCTTGACACTAGGTGTAAACTACTCTTAAAGTAAATATTCCTAGTCGTTGGTTTTGGAATATGGTCGAATTCCTATAACCTAGAAGACTAGCACATGTCGTATATTAGATTTGGAGTTCCAATGGTTTAACCCGATATACCATGAGTTTTGGAAACTCGTATAGACATGTGGGTATTCATTGAAGCAAATATTGAATGACTCATAAATGATTCCTAATAGTTGGAAGTACACACCACCGTCAATAGGAATCTCCTCGAGTCGAGTAGCATATGTAATCTTTTGACTATATAGACTATTAAGTAGTGGGAGCATGGGCGGGCTCATCAGGAGCTGATTCATCAGGGGTAGGGCATCGACAGTAGGGATGGTGGCTTCGACAGCAGCAGTAGGCGAGGAGAGGTCCGGGATCTCTTCAATGAGGTCAACAGATGTGGAGGGGCGAGGAGCTTCCTCGGTTGAAATAGCAGCAGGCAAAGAACAGCCGAGATCTTTTTGGGCTTAAGCCACGATGGACATCGGTTCAGGATCTTGAACGGCCTCGGGGTCTCCTGGAGTTTGGCCCATGGCCTCTTTTTTGAATATATCCCCATACACCACTTTAAGAGCTGGTGTATTGCGTCCAGATTCAGACCGAGCTAGAGCATCTCGAATATATGCACGCACTCTTCTAACCCTTTGACTTTGGCTTCCGCTTTAGCAGCTTCTAGAAAATCAAGCTGCTCAAACTCTATTCTTTTCATGTCTTCGAGAGCCTTCTCAAGTTGTTCTGATTTTTCCCCAAGTTTGGTCTCAAACGAGGCAACTCACCGTGATAAGGACTTAACTTCATCAGCCTTTCAGGTCAGCTCGGCCTTGGCATCGTCCCTCTCTTTCTTCTTGATTCTGGAGGCCTGACGGAGGGAGGCGATCTTGTCTTACTTTGTTCGGATTATTCAAGGTCTCGATTCTTAGCTTCAACTTCCTCTAGCTTCCTCGATAATTCTTGCTTCCTCTCGGTCAGGCGGCTCTGTAGTCTTTAGGCCTGACCCCCCTCTGAGAGAGTACTCGTCAATAAGTCTTTGTTGGTGGCCTTGATGTAAGCTATCTGCAACACAGAAAGAAGGGTTAATACGATAGAAAATGGTGAGAACTAGTTTTGAGGGAATAGATCGATTACCCTTGAGAGATCCTGGCTCGATTTGGTGATGAGGTCTTTGAGCGAGTGGCTTCCATACTCCGTAGCTTTCTATAGAGTAACGGAGTCGGCTATATGATTGAAGGATTGGAGGAGGTGAGCAACCTTGTCTCTCACATCCTCAGTAATGTCGTTGATGCCCAACACCGGGGTCCATTGGAGAGGAACTATTGGGGCCTTGCCCTTCTAGGAAATTATTTTCCTTCTCAGAGCCATCTCCACCGGCTCCTCGGGCTCATCCCCCAGATCTGATAGTGGTGTCTCTTTCTCGGTTGGGGAGGAGCAGTTACGGCTTGGACTGGTTTGGGTGCTTGTAGTCTGAATGGTAGGCTGGGCACGTGTAGGTTGGACTGAAAAGGTCGAGATTATGGCTGTTGATAGGGTACTTGAAGGCCCTAGTGATGGTGCGACGGTGGTATGGGAAGATTTCTGCCTAGTTTCTAGCGGAACGGGCGTAGTCATTCAGGGTCAGAAGCTGCTGGACCCATCCTAGAAGGCCTGTTGCATCTCTTGGGCACACTGGAAAGGAGTTCAGGAGCTAAACATTCCTGCAAAGAAGAAGAAAAAGATACTTACAATATAAAAGAAGAATGAGGGAAAAGCAATGAGAAAAATAGACTAAGGCAAAAAGCATAAAGTCAGCAGGTCAGTCAAAACCTACCAGCCTGCCTAGGCTTAGGTGGCGGAGTGCTTGGGATTAGGCCAGAGTTAGCCAAGGCAGAGGAACTAACGAGGTCTTTGTAGTGACCTCCAAATTCGATTACCTTCTTTTCTCTGGCCTGGGTCTCGTGATGGACTTTGGGGAGATCCCCTCAGCAAGCTACAAAGGATTCATAGGTTAGAAATCGGTTAAGTTAAAAAAAATAGAAATTCAGAGGTCGGGTTGTTACCTCCGTCAGATAAGAAATTGGGGACTGTGAAGAGTTCCCCGTCAACTAGTTGTTGTCCGCAGGGGCCCACAACGAAGAACCATTTGTCTTTGAAGTTCTTGTTGGTGGTAGGGAGATTAGAAAGAGGTGGGGAACCCTGGCATGAGCAGAGAAGTAGTATCATCCCTTGTATTCCTTTGGATTGGCATTCATCCGGAATAACCTCTTAAGTTCGAAAAAGGTCGGCTCTCCTAGCCCGGCTTGGCTCTAGATGATGTACAAGCCGGCCAAAATTCTCCAATATCAAAGAAAGCATCCTTACGAAGTAGCCTTGGATGGGCAGCCGAAGTCCCATATCAAAGAAAGCTGTGCACAATGCTACGACATTGTTTATGGGTCAGCTTGCTTGTTTCCACTCCTTCGAGACCGCTAGGCTGATATCCTCCAGAATATCAAACATTTCCCTCAATTTCTCTAGTTCGGTCTCGGTGATTGCTGAAGCCCGGTCCATGTCGAGGTTCACGAAGTCAAGCCTGGTATGAATTATCTCATGCTGAGGTACCCATTTGGGGTAGGATTAGTTGTACTCTTCTGAAATAGTCGGAGTGATATCATAGTCACTAGGACTCTCTGATCATGAGATGTGTATGGTTATATATGTGGGTAGGGCTGTAGTTAGGACCTTGAGGGGAGTAAGGGAGGAAGACTCGGACTCAGACCCCAGACATTCCTATCAAAATATGGGTCGAGGCGAAAGGTCAGTATATAATTTTAGTTAGTAAAGTACACTAAATCTATAGTTATTCCTCATCCATATCCTAGAAATCTCTAAACGCCATAGCAATAGCAAAGCAGTAAGTCTTCCAAAATAAAACCAAAATCAAACACATGCAGAACCCAGAAACATAAACCCTTCATTCCCAAAAAACCCAAAAAGAGCATACTCACACATATACACAAACCACATACACAAACCCACATAAATAAGCCCACCCTCATCCCACCATTATCGAAATCATCCCTAGAAATCAGAGCGCAAACACAAACATTCATAGCAACACATAATGAAGGAAACATAAATAAAAAGAAAGGTGTACAGAAAAGAACTAACTTGGTGGGTTTGGAGGAAGATTATGAGATGCTGATGAAGACGGTGGAAGACCGAGGTTATAGTTAACGGAAAATGAGTTTCAAGTTCTTTGAAGAAGGAAATTGGTCTTAAAGATGATAATGGCGTGTGATTGGCATTTAAATAGTCCGCTCAAGTTGATTTTGACCATCGGATTGAGACATGCGGCCCGGATCAGTTCCATATATGGCAGGGGGTCTCACTGGTTGAATTTCAAGTAGATGGATGAGATTGGAATGATTGCTCAGTCGGCATCCAACTATCCAATTACATTTGGTTTTGGCGTGCAAGCCACGAGAGCACGACATATGGCACCTTGGGGAGACGAAGCGGGTAAACCATAGAATGATGTGATAGGTATTTAAAAGAGGCAATGATGACAACATGATTCCTAAAGTATACAAGATCTTGACCCTAAGACTAGGGGACGGTCGACACCGTACCATTATAGTTTCTGGCACCAACTCACAAACTTGTTGATACCAAGAACTAGGGGACAGATGTTGATGGTGATTTCCTAACCCGAGAAAAGCATAAATATGAAGAAGGGTCTAGAAGGGGGTTTCACTTCCTGAATAAGGGGCCCAGGCCCAAGAGGAATAGACATCCAGCCTGACAAGAAGATCAGAGATAATTTTCACTTGATACCCGACTCAAGGTGAAAAATATTTAGAGAAGATTAGTGGAGTGAATGTCTCAGCACCGACCCGACCTGGTGGGGCAAGTCGATCATTTTAGTTTACAACCGATCATCTCAACTTTCTGATCTGATGAGGTAGGTCGGGGTAATGGCATTATGTTCAAATCTGGATGACGTAAACCCTAAACGGAAGTTTGGGTCTCCCAAGCATTGATGAAAATGGAAGTATGCCAGTGACTTATGGGACAGGGAAGAGCTACAAATTTATTGATTGACTCACGCTATTGCATGCGAGTGGTTAGAATATAGGCTGGCACTGTGGCATAACATATAGCAGTTATCAAAATTGGCGTGATTCAATGAGATCAGATGATAGGTCGTAGAGGTGTCAGGCGGCTGGGCTATAATCCGTAGGGTAATTGGGGAAGAGAGCCTATGCAATAATGGCTTAATAACGTGGATGACGTCACCAAGTTAGCGAAACAATGTATTTTGTCTTAGTATATAGAGGGGTTGAGAGTTCATTGTAGAGGGTTGAGCAATTTTATTCAAAAAACACTTGTAACTTGTAATAAAGAGGAAAGAATCTCAAGCTAAAGAAATAGAAGAGGTCGGTTAGACCCAAGCCAGTAATAAAAGTTTCCTTTTTCCCTTGTGCTCGTGGACGTAAGTTGGATCCATTCCACCGAACTACGTTAAATACTTTGTCTTGTCTGTTGTTTCTATCTTTTGCCATGTTTGCATTTGGTTCCCAACAACACCAAACAAATTCACAGTTGATGGAGGTTTGTTCGAGGAATGGTATTTCCTGAATTATCCATGGAACGAAAAACAGCTGTCAACATAATATATTTGAAATTACTATATTTAGCTATTAATTTGAAACAATAACCATTAAACTTGAATATTGAGTAATACATTGAAATTCCATTAATGTTTGAAAATTATACGAAGTTGGTGGTATTAAACCTGAAACCATAACCATCAAACTTGAACAAGAAATAATATATTTGAAATCAGTGTATTAATCATTAACCTAACACATTAACCATTAAACTTGAAATAGTGGACAATAACTTAATACTCTTTTCATTTTATTTTATTCATTAACCTAACACATGTTTGAAAAATAATATGAAACCGATGGCATTAAACCTATAACCATCAAACTTTAAACCAATACCAATATATACGAAATCAATATTTACTTGAAATTTGAAACAATAAAATATGTAATCGATGTTTTTGTAAGAAAATATTATATATATGTTTTATTATTGATAAACACTAAAAATTGTATATTTATTAAAGGGAAAATTAATCATTTTACACTTATAGTTTCATTAATCCATTTAATTAAACACAATTGTGAAATAATAATTAAATTTATATTTTATTATGATTTTTATTTCCTATGTAGGTGAAGTAATACCTTGGATGCATAATTAGAAAATTAGACTTGACATTTGGATTTTGGAGGCTAATGAATGGCTAAACAACTTTAGAATGGCAACTTCAGCATCAAATGGCTTAAAGAATACTAAATGAACAATTTCATTCAATCTTTAATTATTATACAAGCTAAACACCTCCAACAAGCTTCAAACACATTTAATTACAAACTCAAAGAGTATAGACATCAACTTAGCAACACAAATTGAAGTTAAGATTAATAGAAACAATTTTCATGTAGAAGAAAGTTTGAAAAACTTACAAAATTTCCAAGTTTTTGCCTTTGTTTTCTTTCTTTCTTCCACGACTTTCTCTCAACTCTATTTGTAAAATATTTGTGTAACTTGTCTAAACTAAGAAAAATAAAAACAAAACACTTTTGTATTTCATTACCTTTGGCCGAAACTTTCAAAACAAAAATTAAATAACAATTATTTTAATTTTGTTTGATTTTCATTGGAATACATTTTACTTTAAGAAATATAACATTTATCTTTAATAAAGTAAACTCACAAATGGACCAATAGTATCATGCCATTAAAAAGAAAAAATCATTTAATAGATATTTTGTTATTTAATTAACTTTAATTATTTAACTTTTAAATAATTAAATAATTAAATACAAATATCCTAATATATGTATTATATTTACTTTAAATATTGAAATACATATTTATAAATGATATATGTCAAATATCACAATTTGATATTTTATTAATGTATATTTAATAAAATCAAGTATTAAATACAAATACACATTAATTCGGAAATGACCGTTAAGTCCCTATTGAATGTAATTTTTGTTTAACGGTTAAACGATTTATAAATAATCTCCATTATTCATAAAGGTTGCCCTAGTGCTCTACGAGTATATTTCATTAGTGAGACTCTCTAGATTCAGGCATATCTGTCACAAAATCCAATTTCGTGTCCATAATTCACCCACCCATAAATTATGATGACCATGGATAAACTCACTGAATCATACAGGTCGAGGTCATTGCATAAGTATAATCCCTCTGTCACAGATATGTGAATTATCCCAGAGATATAGATATAAACGTCAAATCTCTATAGGTATAATCGTGTCAATGTATCTATTCGCAATCTTCTAAATAACACTCGGAACTTACTTCCGAAGTATACCACGACCATGGATTTAACAGACTGCTAATCATATAATGGACACTTATGCCCTGTACACAGGACTGACGGATCCTTTCTTGATACACACAGGATATCATGAGCATGAGTCCACGCCCAACGAACAGGCGGAGGTCTGATCTTAATAGATTGGTAATGTGACTACCATCTAAGTGTGGATGATAACTCATATATCCACAGTGGTATCTCAAGTCAAAAAATCACTATGCTACTCAACCCAAGAAGATTCCTATTGACATTGGTGAACCATCTATTAGGTAATCTTCGGTGAGTCGTTCAGTGTTTATCAAATAAACACCTACACGACTATACGAGTCTCCCGAGACTCATGGTTCATTGGGATAAACCATCGGACCAAGTCTGATATACGAAATGTACTGGTCTCAACGGATTTTACTAATCGTCCCATGTCAGTAAATCTTGACCAGGAACTTACTTTGATAATATATTTCTAGTAGTGACGCTTCCCAATGCAATTACAAGCTACATTGTAATTGCGAACTACATTGTATATTATCGGGTCTTTGACTAATATGTATATATTACTAAACAAGATTTAGTTTCAATCTAATGAATTAGATCGAATATATATATATATATATAATAAAAGACAAGAGGTGCTACCATAAATAAGTAATATTATGGAAAAAGGTATTGCTCGTATTCATGAATCGGACATAAATACGATCTGGATTGGCGCTCCGAGCACCAACCTCAACACCATTTCCACCGTCGTTTGGATATATATATATTTTAGTTGTAGTTGATTACGTCTTAAAATGGGTTGAGGCGATTCCTTATCGAAATAATGATCATAAAAGTGTGAATAAATTTTTAAAAGAAAATATTTTAAGTCGATTTGGAATTTCTCGGGCCATTATAAGTGATGGAGGTAAACACTTTTGTAACAAGCCTTTTGAGTCTTTAATGACAAAATATGAAATTACACATAAAGTTTCTACCTCCCATCACCCTCAGATAAATGGTCAAGTTGAACTAGCAAATAGGGAAATCAAACAAATTTTGGAAAAAATGGTTAACTCAAATTGCAAAGATTGGTCTCTTCAACTGATTAATACATTTTGGGCATATCAAACAGCTTTCAAAATATCTTTGGGAATGTCTTCATATTGTCTAGTTTATGGAAAACCTTGTCATTTGCTTGTAGAACTTGAGCATAAGGCATATTGGGCTATTAAAACATTCAACTCAAATCTTGAAAACGATAATCATGAATGTAAACTGCAATTAAATGAACTTGAAGAGTTAAGGAATGATTCACATGAAAATGCAAAAATTCTTAAATCTAAAACTAAGACATTTCATGATAGTCGAATTTGAAGAAAATATTTGAAATTGGTTAAAAACACTTTGCTTTATAATTCTCGTCTTCCTTTATTTCATGAAAAATTGAAATCCAAATGGAATGACCCATTTATTTTGAAACATGTTTACCCATATGGAGCTATTGACATCGACAATCATAGGGATGGTGATGTATTTAAAGTAAATGGACAACGTCTGAAATCATTTTTGGAGTGTTCAAATTTTCAAGAATATATTTTCTTTTCAACCCAGTGTACTGTGATTGATGTATTATAAGCTGTTATTTTCTTTTCTTTGTTTTTATCTAATTTTAATTTTTCTTGTGTTTTTCAGCATTTTTCTTTTTGTCAAAGTCTTACACCCAAGTTAAATAGCGGATAACGGTACTCCGTGACTCTAAGTCAGATTTAGAATCATTAGAGTCGGATCGGTACACTGCACAGTGGAATTGGGTCTAACCCGTGGATATCTAGTATGAGTGTATTTTTAAAATATTTTAACGAAATACCATATTTCATTACGAGTGTTTAGGGAAAAATCAAAGTCCGAAAAACCAAAGCGAAAGAAAACCGAAAAAACGTGCATCACCTGGGCCGAGCAAGCTTGCGCAGCTAGTATGCTGCTGTGCAGTGCACAACATGAAAAGCAGTTACGCATATGCTTTGTAATTTTTTTTTTTTCCTAAAAACCTTAAACACTTTTAAAATCACAAAAATAAATTTTAATTTCAAATCAAAACAACACATGTTATACAATAAATATATATATATATATATATGCATTTCTTTAAATCAAAATACAAACCAAAATATAATCCCACCATGAAATAACTCATGAATAATTCTAGGTCACCCAAAGTGATCAAGTGATTCTAGAATGATAGTCTAGCTCCAGCTATTATCTAGAGTTCCAAATTCTAATTTTATGTATATGCCTAATATAAAAATTTTGACCCATTTACAAGCATATTGTGTTTATACTTCTAAAGCATCATAACACAATTAATTAGCCTAATTTCACTATCAAGCTATGTTATTATGTATCTAATACATAATTCATCACTTTATGTCTCACTAATGATAACTCACTAATGAAAAATATAGTTTTGGAGAAGATTAAACTTACCTAGCAAGGTTGAATCAAGGGTCCCATCTACTTCTCCTTGTTGAAATATTATGGAGAAATCCCTACGCTAGCAAGCTTCACTCCAAGATCCAATCTTGATTTCTCCTAGTTGAAATATTGTAGAGATCTTCCAAAGCTTCTCTAAACACTTCTCTAACTTAGGCTAATTTCTATAACTCTTACTTGTTTTCAGCTTTCTCAAGCTTAATTTAAACCTTGCTCAAGCTTGCTATTTATAATTAATAAAAGTCGTAATCAAGTATTAGGTAGACTTTATTCAATATGTAAAATTAGGTATTACTAATCACATTTGTCTACCACTTTGATTTAATCCAATTAAATCAAGACAAATTTTAATGGATTAGTTCAATATTTTCCACTTTGATTTGATCCAATTAAATCAAGCCAAACACACTTATCACTACATTTTATAATTACCAAAATTTTCTCCAATGGTAGAGATATTTATGAAATTACAACAAGGCTCTTGTGTAATTCTGGATTAATCCAATTGGGTCAAAGTAAATAATCAATATTATCCAATAACACTTAATTATTTTGGTTGATAATTATAATATCAAATATTATTTATTATAAAAAAAATATTGGCTACCCAAGTGCTCAACAAGTACACCTAATATTGTGGGACTCTCTAAGTTCAGACATGTTTGTCATATAAGCCTAGCTTATATGTATGCAATTCGGCTACCTCTGAATTCACAAAGAACATGAACGATTTTTCTGAACTATACAAGTCGAGGTCATCACATATGTTTAACAATCTCTCATTCGTAGGCTATCCGAGTTGTGCTTAGGAAACATAGATTACACTGTCAAGCTTCCAAGTCGCACATCTTATGTCGATATGTCCACGATTATTTACAACAAATCAGAAACCATTTCTAATATATGCGATCCACCTTAGATGATCGGCTTTGGCCAAAGTCTTAACAATCGTGACATACTAGTATGGATACCTAAACCTTTTATAGTACATAAAATGGTCGACGGATCCTATCTTCATACGCACTTGATTAACGAGTGCAACGGTCCACACCCAACGAACATCTAGAGGCCAGAACATGAAAGGTTTTTGACATACATGGCATCTAAGTGTGGAGGATCTCATACAAAATCAATGATATCCTATAGTTAAAGTATCAGATATGCTACTCGACTCGAGGAGATTCCTATTGACAGTGGTGTGTACTTCCAACTATTAGGAATCACGCGTAAGTCATTCAGTATTCTCTCTAACGAATATCCACACATCTATACGAGCTTCTAAAGCCAATGGTACATCGGGTTAAACCATTAGAACTCTAATTCTAATATACGACATGTCCTAGTCTTCTAGGTTATATGAATTCGATCGTATTCCAAAACCAACGACTATGAATATTTATCTTAAGAATAATTTATAATAGTAATACTATCTCAATATCGGACCACCTAGTGTCCAATATTACTATAGGACTATTCTAAGGTCGATGTCATTCTTAGAATATTTATATATCAATCTAGTGCATAATGACATTACCATTAATAAGGTTTGCAATGAAAATATAGTTATTTTATTAATAAATAATAAAATATACAATATATTATTGGATTGGCGCTCGAAGCACCAACTCCAACACCTACAATTAAGGCATGGAAGATACTCTCGTAAAAATCCACAATAATTTTCTTTCTCTCACCCCAAAATACTCAGATGAAAATTTACAAAGCATGCACCGAAAGAATGAGGCTTCTTATGATTAATGGTATTCCTAGTGATATTCATCGGGAAATTGAAGCAAGGGGCTTGGCAGATGAGTTATTTGACTCATTCATTTCTTCCATAACTGGTTTAGGAAAAATCACATATACTAAGAAACGAAGAGCTAAATAATTAAGTCTTTGTTATAAATGTGCACGCTAGACGTGCAACACTCATTGTCGTTATTTAAGAATGATGTCTAACAATCACGAAAAAAATTCAATTCATTATAGATGGCTTTAGTAAGGAGTCTTTAGATGATATATCACTGACTCTTGAGACGCATCCTAGTGGACATATTTATCGAGTGATTCACAATTTGCATACACAATTTAAAAAAGAAAGACAACAATAAAGTATTGGAAATTTGACTTTAAAATACCATGTTTGTCAATTTGTAAGAAAATTGGATGGGAAGCATATCCTCAACCCATAGAGAGCGTTCAAGCCGTTATTGAACGTAAAACCAGAGGAATATGTGAGGCACAATCACAACTACTAGTATATATTGTTTCAATTATTGTTTTGCTTTCTTTTACTTTAATTATTGTTTCAATTTAATTTAATTTACTGTTTTGATTTCATTTACTTTAATTTTACCGATAATATTTAACTTTTTGACATTCACGATCTATTTACTGTTCATCTGAAAATTATCATTTTGCAGGTACTAGTGCCTTTATTAATCACCTTTTTCAAGATCCATAAATACAACTCGTCATTTCTCTCTTCGACACATCTAAATAATAGATAGCGCAAATTGGAGAAAACTTCAAGACGATGAGTCACTAATATCTGTATATTTTATGGATCTAGCTCTGGAACTAAATAAGAATTTGTTGAGGCTGTAAAATAATTAGGTAGAGTTATGGCATAAAGAAACATGCACTTAGTATATGGTGGTGGCGATCTTGGATTGATGAGATGTGTTTCAAAGGCCGTGCAAGAAGCAGCCAGTCAAGTTTTAGGAATCATCCCAAAAAATTTTGGCAGACGGAAACCTTATTAGAAAATCAAATGGAGAAGAATACATTGTCTCAAGTATGCATGAAAGAATTACTAAATGATTAATCATACTGACTCTTTCATTGCTTTACCAGGTGGGCTGGGCACGTTGGAAGAAATATTCACAGTTGCATCACAGACAAATTTGAACATTCACCAAAAACCTATTAGAGTAGTTAATGTAGATCATTTTTTCTATTTTCTTTAGCATTTCTTGAGGATGTTAAAAGGCTCGGGTTCATTTTGAAATCGGTAAAAGATATTGTTCTTATTGTAGGAAAAGCTGCTGAATTAATCGACCAACCGTTAGCCTATGAACCAAGAATCGACTTAATTCTTTCCAAGTTGGTCTGGTTAACGATCATGGCAAGAAACGTAGAATAGACTTGAATCTTAATATGTAATTTTTGTTGTTGTTAAATAGTAGTGTTGTTGATTCAATTATATTTTCCACACTAACCACGTGATGTCTTCAAAACTCTATTTCTTCTTATTCGGACATTGAGGATAATGTCTCAATTTGGTTGGGGATGGGATAGTTGATTAGATAGTTTTTATTTTTATGTTTTGTTATTATGTTTTTCTTTCTCTAAAAAAATATTGTAATTTTTATGTTATTATTTTATGTAAAAAAAAATTTTTTTTTTTTTAATGATTTTGCTTTATTGTTGTTTTGTGTATAAAAAAAAATTATTTTGTGTTGATTTTATTTTGTGTTTTTATTCAAAAAAATAAATCAAAAAAATATTAACACACAAAGCAACAATAAATTTTTGACTAACCAAGTGAAATTATTGTTCATAGATGCCAGTGTAATAAGTTTTCGCACCTTAGACGCATCTCAATGTGTTTCGTAACAAGTTATTTTTAGTTCTTTCTTTTTTGAATCATTCAAATATGTGAATTCTCCATAATATTGATTAAGTTTGATTTCTATATGCTAATTTGATAGGTATTATCAACATATACGGTAATATATGACCATGGATAGTAAGTGAAAATTTTATAATATTCAGTTCTTTAACTTATTTGAGGTAGCACCTAAATGCAATTGAATTTTTATTCTTTAATTCAAAAAAAGACTAACCAAGCTTTTACTTAATAACCAGACAAATTATCTAAGCAAGCAGTGATTGTTCGCGTAAAACAGTTGAGCTTGAGTTAGTTTAAAAAATGATAATAATAATAATCAAGTTTTTACTTAGTAACCAACATCTTGCCTTAGCAAGCAACGATTGTTCGCATAAAACGGTAGAGCTTGAGTTTGTAAAAAAAAAAAAAGGTGTTAATAAGTTCGATTTTGTAACCTTTCTAACTTGAGTAATTAAGTCCTTATGGGTGTTTTAACTATGGGTGTTCACGGGTTCGGTCGGGTCGGGTTTTTTCAAATTTTGTGAGACCCGATCGGGTCGGGTCATGTGGAGATCAGGTCACGGGTCGGGTCACGCGGAGGTGAAACCTGATCGGGTGTAGGTCGGGTCGGTTCAGGTCGTCGGGTGGGCCAAAAAAAATAAATTTTTTAAAAATGAATTAATTATTTTAAAATATAAATAATAATTATTTTATGTCCCGAAAATTATCATATATATAAATTTTTAATACAACAAAAGTAATAAACAAATGAAATAATAGTAAAAACTTAAAAAAAAAAATAAAATTTTTAGAAAAATAATAAAAATATTATAGGCTCGGGTCTGGTTTTAGTATCAAACCCGTTGCCCAACCGAAAATTTCGGGTGGGGTCGGGTCGAGTGGAAATTTGTTAATTTTTTTTATACCTGCGCTGGTCGGGTCTGATCATGTTGGGTCGGATCACGTCGGGTCGAGTCGGGTCGCGGGTTGACCTAACCCTATAACACCCCTAGTTTTAACACTTAGTGCCGTATGGCCAACTGGTCTGGGAGTCACTAGCCCAAAACTCGTTAAATAAGTTAAAGAAAAAGCTTAAGGGAATCAAATACTTTTTTTTATATCTGAGATCCGAGCACCTAAGTCCATAAGGGTGTCTTAACACATAGTGCCCTAAAGCCTACTGGTATGTGAGTCACTGGCTCAAAGCTCGTTACAAAGATTGAAGATGTATTTTTAAAAAAAAAAAATTTTTTTTTTTATATTTCTAAATAAACTCCAATTGCCAAAAAGATATGCTCTATAAAAATATTATTCTCTTTTCAACAAGATCTGTGAATATTGTGGGTACAATGAATTAATTGATACTATGTCTTATGTGTGTATGGAAGAACGGTAAAAAATACAGAAGAAATTGCTTATTTGATAATTTAGAAAGAAATAAAACAATTACTAACTTGCATAAGAATTTATCTTTTTAATTTTCGCTTAAATTACTAGTGACTGGTAATAAGCTTGTTGGAGGTGTGATGGACACTAAAAAGTATACATTTATTAAAAGGAAAATTAATCATTTTACACTTGTAGTTTCATTAATCCCCTTAATTCAGCACAATTGTGAAATAATAATTAAATTTATATTTTATTGTGATTTTTATTTCTTATGTAGGTGAAATAATACTTTGGATGCATAACTAGAAAAATAGAATTGACATTTGGATTTTGGAGGCCAGAAAATTGAAAAGGCATTCTAATAGTGTACAATTTTGAAAATTCAAACTTTACGCAATTGTCGTATTTTGACCAAAAAGTTTTACTCCGATTTCAGATTGAGACAATTCTAGTTCCAGATTAAATAAGGCTCAAATATCTACAATTTTTCTCCTTACAAGAGTTTCTAGTTCTGTGGTTTTCAAGGTCGAAATTGATGAAGAAGCCAACTTATGCTGCATGTAATTTCAATTAATAAAAAACAAAAAACAAAAAATTATGGAACAATCCCACCGAAAGTGAATGGTTAACAAATTTGAAAAAGTATTGGCCAATTATCACATAAAGACAAATAGCCTTTGAAAATTTTACCAAATGTTGACAAATGATGGAAAAAAAAATAAGAAAAGCTTTAAATACCATTTGACAAATTTGGCAAAGTATTGACCAATTATCAAATGAAGACAAACATCCTTTGAAAATCTTGCCAAAAGTTGACAAATGATAGGAAAAAACAAGAAAAGCTTTAAATGCCATTTGAAAATTTTGTAAATTTGCAAAAGCATAATTGAGGTGTCGAGCATCACACCTATAAATAAAGATGCTCAACACTTCATTTTCTTCGGTTTCATCCATAAATTTCGCTTTTTGGAAATTTGTGAAGGGTCCTCATTCTTTTATGTTTTATTTTTCAAGTTTTGTTGTAATTTATTTTTCTTTCAATAATAAAATTATGTGTGTTTTTATTCTGAGTGACTAATTTCATTCTGCTGGGAGAAAGAGTGAAACTCTTAATATGAGAAATATTGTAATATGAGAAAGAGTGAAACTCTTAATATGAGAATATAGATTAATCTTACTTAAGTTATAATATATAAATTGTAATATGAAAATTAATATTTAAACTTTTCTTGTATTTGTGAGTGTCTTGATTCGTTGTAGACAATCTCATCTTGATTGACACATTTAATACTTTACCAATATTATATGAGAGAGTAATTTAAATATGGACTAATTATCGAAAAAATTGTATCACCGCCTTTATAAATGATTTTATATAATTTCGCATAATTGAGTACCTATCTGGACTAGGGGTGGGCGCGGTTCGGTTTGGTTCGGTTTTTGCTAAAAACCGAACCAAACCATATTTTACGGTTCGGATTTTTTACCTCTCAAACCAAACCATTAAATAACGGATTGGTTCGGATTGAAAATTTTTTAAACCAGCGGTTTACGGATTGGTTCGGTTCGGTTTACGGATTATTATATTTAAAATAAATTTTCATCCACTTAATTGAAGACAATAAAAAAAAAAGAACTAGTCTATCAAACAAATAGTATGAAGTGTTAGGGTGTAAGTGACTTCAGGGAACACATGCACTCCATAATGGATTGAAAAATGAGGCACAATTAATTATTGTATTTTTTAAAAAATTACCTCGAATAACGATGTTACAATCATTCTAATTAAAAGACAAATCCAACATCTTACTTTCAAGAATAATGATGCTACCATAAAACAAAAAAAAATTAAGAATAAAAGTATTAACAAATAAATTGAAGAATAAAAGTATTAACAAATAAATATATTAACAAAAAATTAAGAATAAAAATATTAACATACTAATAAAAAGAAAACATAGAATAAAATTAAAAGAAAAATACAATTTTTTTTATAAAAATATATAATTTTTTTAATTATAACGGTTCGGTTCGGTTTAACAGGTGCGGTTCGGATTAGCTCCTGAACCGAACCGTAAACCGTTTGGGGTGAGCCAATCCGAACCGCAAACCAAACCGTTAGAAAAAAAACCGTAAATTCGGTTCGGTTTGCGGTTTGGTTCGGTTCGGTCGGTTTTTTTGCCCACCCCTAATATGGACTTATTATAGACAAATTGTGTCACTACTTATATAATTGGTTTTATATGTTTTGACATAATTAATTCTTAAAGTAAATTAACTGGGTAATAATGATAATTTATATATTAAAAAAGTAAGATTTCTCTATATTTGAAATATTAAGAGTGGATCCCATAACTCTAATATTTTAATTTATTATTGCATTTCAATTTAAAAATTACCCATTACTTCAATCAATTCAGCGTCTTTTTTTAATTTTTATTCGAATTATTATTTTATTTTACGAAATCTATTTCTTGTGAATCGATCGCGAACTTACCGTGTTATTTTATTACTTCGAGACTATTATACTTGAGAGTAAAGAATCACTTTGTGCGTGGGTAAATTATTATTAATTTTAATATTTTATTATTATAAATTACGATTCGTTAGCATAAATTTTTTCTCAAATATATATTTTTATTTTTGTAAAGTAGCCTTTGATTTTTGAGTAGGCTGTACAACTGTTGAATGCGTGTCCAGTTGGCTTTGACTTGTGAGGTATAGTATATAGGTTGACAGTTCAATCACAAGATAAGCATGCCACGTAATTAGATTACACTAATTTTATTTAGATTCTAAATTACCAATTTTTTATGTGGCTGAAATTATGGGTGTTCACAGGTCGGGTCGGATTTTTTGAAATTTTGTGATACTCGATCGGGTCGAGTCACGGAAAATTCGAGTCGCTGGTCGGGTCACGCGAAGGTAGAACCTGATCTGGGTTGGGTCGGGTCGTCAGGTCATTAAAAAAATAGCTTTTTTTAATGAATTAATTATTTTGAAATATAAATATTGGTTATTTTATGTCCCAAAAATTATCATATATATAAAGTTCTAATACAAAAAAAAGTAATAAACAAATGAAATAATAGTAAAATTTTTTAAAAAAATAATAAAAATTTTAGAAAAATAATAAAAATAATAAAAATTTTAGAAAAATAATAAAAAAATTATAGGATCAGGTCGGGTTTTAATATCAAACCCGTTGCCCAACCCGAAAATTTCGGGTTAGGTTGAAATTTTGCAAAATTTTTTTTGAACCAGAGCGGGTCGTGTCGCGGGTTGACCCGACCCTATCAACACCCCTAGCTGAAATCGTTTAAAAGTTTATTATTTGATAAATTTTTATATGATTTTTAATTGAAAATAATGTATTTTTATAATTTTGAGTTGAAAATAATATATATTAAAATAATAATAATAATAATAATTTCCCTTTTATTTTTGGTGAAAGAAAGACACTGCCTGTGCCTGTACATAATAAACAACACTGAAGCACTTAACTGAACTGACCAACCAATCAAATTAAAAGGTGGTTATGGCTGCAAGAAGGATTCCATCTTTGCTTTCGCGTTCATTTACATCTTCTTTTTCAAGAGGTATCATACGCTACCGCTTTTTCCTTTTTCTTTTTCTTTTTCTTTTTCTTTTTGTTTTTTGTTTTTTGTTTTTTGTTTTTTGTTTTTTGTTATTATGTTTTTCAATGCTGATGGTGTGTTATTGATTTATTTTATTTGTTGTTTGTGAATCATATTGATGATTCTTTGTGTTTTGTGCTCTGTTTGATTATTGAGAAAATGTTTCCAAGGAAAAATGAAAAATGAAATGAGTTTTCAATCTCACGTTTGATGATGGTGGTCATATGAAGTTATTAGCCTTTCTGATGGATTTCATGTAATTAAAATTTATTTTTTACTACGTTGGCACTGCCATTTTCATCCCTAGTTTAATTTCAAAGTGGAATGTTATAAAATAAAATAAAATAAAATAAAATATTGATTGGGAAATTTCACTTACAGAATTTCATCTCTAATAAAAATGTTTTTGATATATTATTTTATGGGCCTGTTTATTCTTTGTCCACAGCTATAAATGATTTTCTTGTATTTGTTTTTACCATTTCTAAATTGTTCCTTGTTTCAGGGAGGAATTATAGCTTGGGCAGAGCTGCTGCCAGCAGA
Organism: Zanthoxylum bungeanum; assembly: GCA_019454045.1. NCBI lineage: Eukaryota > Viridiplantae > Streptophyta > Magnoliopsida > Sapindales > Rutaceae > Zanthoxylum > Zanthoxylum bungeanum. The sequence goes on along the minus strand of SKCR01033148.1, from coordinate 4,925 downwards.
TATAGCACGGCTTCTTCTGCTGCTATTGAAGATCCAATTACTCCACCTGTCAAAGTCGAGTATACTCAGCTTTTAATTAATGGGCAATTTGTTGATTCTGCATCAGGTGAACTTTATTTATCTCAAATGAATGAACTAGTAGAGTTATACTTATTATAAGCTTTCGATTAAGAAATGTTGTAAATAAACTTAGGCCTGGGGCGCTCCCTCTTTTTGTAGGCAAAACTTTTCCCACATTTGACCCCAGGACTGGTGATGTGATTGCTCAAGTAGCCGAAGGTGATGCTGAAGACGTAAACCGAGCTGTTTCTGCTGCTCGCAAGGCATTTGATGATGGACCGTGGCCTAAGATGACAGCTTATGTAATTATTCCTCATTCAAATCACTCGGTGGTGAAGACTCTGAGGAAGTTTGTAGTTTTACTTGTTCCATTGTGTTTTGATTTTCTGCTTTTTCTTTCAGGAAAGATCAAAGGTACTTCTTCGCTTTGCTGATTTACTGGAAAAGCATAATGATGAAATTGCAGCACTTGAGACTTGGGATAATGGGAAGCCATATGAGGTATCTGCTCAGGTTGATGTACCGTTGACCACACGTTTAATCCGATACTACGCTGGTGGGTAAACTGAAAAGAATTTAACATTTCTTTTTGCTGTTTCATGTATTGTGTTTCTTAAAATGTTTCCTACATTCTGTGCATTTTAATGGAATATCTAAGATCTTTTTCTCTTCCAAATTCCTCAGGTTGGGCAGATAAGATTCATGGTCTCACTGTTCCAGCTGATGGACCCTACCATGTGCAAACCTTGCATGAACCAATTGGTGTAGCAGGTCAAATAATCCCATGGAACTTTCCTCTTCTCATGTTTGCTTGGAAAATCGGGCCTGCGTTAGCTTGTGGCAACACTGTTGTTCTTAAGACAGCAGAGCAGACACCCCTATCGGCTCTCTATGCATCAAAGCTACTTCATGAGGTAGTTTCTCAAAGAAACTCTTGTTTAAATATTTTTCATAAATGGGTTCTGTTTTCTTTCTTTTTTTTTTTCGATTTCTGGCTTTTTTCAATTCGTTGAGTACCCCAGTGAGTAAAATGTTTGTTTGGATGTTAACTCTTCCAAAAGCTTCGTATTAGAAATTCATAGACTGCAAATGAGATGTGCATGTGTACGCAAGTGCGGATCCAATAGAGTTTCCAAAACAATCATCATATGTGCCCTTCAAAATTCATAAATGATCAAAAATACATATTTTCTTGTATATTTTTACAATCACCCTTATATTTTCTCTCTATATTTTTATTTTTATTTTTTTTTCTTATATTAGAATTTAGAATCAAGAATTTAACCAAATTTTATAAATGTTAAGATGTCTTTTCAATGTTTTCTTCATTTTAATCAAATTTAGTTAATAATAATCTTTAAAAAGTTTAATAATTTTCTCTTAATTCAGGTTAGAGTGGGTAATTATTATTATTTTTTAATTATTAAAATTCTTCCATTATTTAAACTAGTCTCCTAGATTTAATTTAGCGGTCTGTCACTGCCATTACTATTAGGATAACTTTGTCATAATCTTTAGGTATAATGACTTTGTTATCCCTTGTGAAATTTTGTTTGCTATTTTGGTCCATTAAAAAGCAGGAAAATACGTATTTAATAGAAGTATAACGAATATCCATTATAGGTATTGAGATAATTCTTTTATTTTTATTTATTTAGAATAGTGCAGAGTGTCTTTTTTGTTATCAATATTCATACCAATTAAGATTTTATGAAAATAATGATGATGAGTTTATATTCTTGTACTTGATTGGGATGAAAAACTTTGATGAGTTTATATTTTTGTATTTGATTGGGTTGAAAAACTTTGGGGTTCGATGCAAAACCACCCTAAATCTCTTATCCTAATAAATTTCGACGTTATTGCTCCTAGACTGTCATCGTTGTTCCCTGAATTTTTTTTTAAGTATATGTTCCAAGCAAGCCCCTCTCAATTAAATTTCTGGGTTCACCATCGTGTGGATTCATATTGAACTGTTGTTGATGAGAACATCTTCTCATGGAAATACATTAATGTTCTTCTTCTTCTTCTTCCTTTATTATTTATTTATTTTAAAAAGTCGTACTCAATTCCCTTAAAGCTGAATTTAGTTGTTACTCATGCCCAGATTTGGCAGGTACATCTACTAAAATCATCATTTCAACTGATGTTAGAGTTGTCTCAATTTCCACTTGAACTTGGTGCATTGTTTCAAGCTAACGTTTTAATCTGTCACTCTTATTGCATAACATTTAATACTAAACTCGCTCAAGTCATGCTTGAATGTCTATTAAAATAGTAGAGTGCTCATACGCAGACATGGTATGTGGTTTTTTATCTTCATCTGAATGGCTAATGCTTGGTGACAGGCTGGACTTCCTCCAGGTGTTGTAAATATAGTTTCAGGTTTTGGTCCAACTGCTGGTGCTGCTCTTGCCAGTCATATGGAAGTGGATAAGGTAATTTAGGACCTTAAATCACTGCTTCACCTTTGCTTAAACTTTGGAAATTTCTATAATTTGTTTGGAAGAATTATAATTTATAATCGAGAGTGTTTTCAAATATTTTCTCGAGCTCTGGCATGAGTTTTCTGATTTATTCTGAAGTATTGACTGACTCTTTTTAGGATTTGAAAGCTATATAAATCTAGAAAAATTGCAAGTAGTATATGGTTGTTTACATTGATTAGTATACTTGTTTGCTGCGGATCATTTGTTCTCAAGTCAATGTAGAATACTTGTTTGATTTTCAGCTTGCTTTCACCGGATCAACTGAAACTGGAAAAGTTGTACTTCAATTGGCAGCAAAAAGCAATCTTAAGCCTGTAACATTGGAGCTTGGAGGGAAATCTCCTTTTATTGTCTGTGAAGATGCTGATGTAGATCAGGCAGCTGAACTGGCCCACCTTGCTTTATTCTTTAATATGGTATATACGTTAAATATTTTTACAGCACTTGGGAAGTTTCCACTTTTATTACCTTTTTGTTGATAATATTTCGCGCAATTCTGCAGGGACAATGCTGTTGCGCAGGTTCTCGTACATATGTACATGAAAGGGTGTATGATCAATTTGTTGAGAAAGCAAATGAACTTGCAATGCAACGTGTTGTCGGTGATCCTTTCAAAGTAGGAATCCAACAAGGACCTCAGGTAAACCGGCACAGTTCCTCTAGCAGTCAATAATGGTTATCTAATTTTTAATAATTGCGTGTTATAGATTAGCTTTTTCACTATTGCAACCTCTATGTGGATGAGTGCTTGTGGTATCACAAATTCAATTGGATACAAACTCCAACAGAAGCAACTATTCTGAAGAAAAGTTGTAGAAAAAATACACAGTAGTGACATTTGTCAAATGTGTCCAAGCAAAAATACTTGTTTATGCTTTCAATGTCAAGTATCTTAGTTGGTAGCTGTTACTGATTGGAGCCTACTCGATAAGATTGATTCAGAACAATTTGAGAAGATCCTGAAGTACATAAGATCGGGTATTGATCGTGGGGCAAAACTCGAAACAGGAGGGGAGAGACTTGGCACCAAGGGCTACTACATTAAGCCTACGGTTTTCACCAATGTTAGGTTTTTCTCTTTGAATGCCCACACCCATTTTTCTGATAAATTATGAATACAAATATAACGAAGGTGATTAACATGGCTACCATGTCCATCTGTAATAGGATGATATGTTGATAGCTCAAGATGAGATATTTGGTCCAGTACAGTCCATCCTGAAATTCAGGTAAGCAGTGAATGTTCTCAACGCTCGTCATCATCTGATGGTTTTTACATTGCACGTGTTAACGTCGTCGTTGATGCAGGGACCTCGATGAAGTTATTCGAAGATCAAATTCAACTCAATATGGACTGGCTGCTGGGGTGTTTACACAGAACATAGACACTGCTAATACTCTGACGCGTGCATTGCGAGTAGGGATGGTGTGGGTTAACTGCTTTAATGTTTTTGATGCTGCGATTCCCTTTGGTGGATACAAGCAGAGTGGACAGGGCAGAGAAAAGAGTGTTTACAGTCTCAGCAATTACTTGCAAGTCAAGGCTGTGGTTACTTCCCTGAAGAACCCGGCATGGCTTTAGAACTGATACTCTGTAATGGCATCTCATTGTTAAAATAGTTGACAATAAAGAGAACTGTGTGAAAACTTGAAGCCTCGAATGCATAATAATAATGTTGTTATTCAGATAAAGATGATGAAATCTTGCTTCTTTGTTCATTCTAAGTAGGCATGCATAAGGTTCGGTTATGGTTCAAAACCGTAACCGAACCGTGCGGTTGGCTGTTGAACCGCAACCGAACCGTAGACCAACGGTTCGGTTGAGGTTTTGGCCAAAGCCGAACCGCAACCGAACCTCAAACCGGTCGAACCGTGCTGTTCAATTCGGTTTAATATTTGAAACCGTTTTTTAATAAATTAAATTAAATTGTTATAAAAATAATAAAAAATTAAAGATTTACTAAAGATTAAGATTAAAAATAGACATTGATAATTTATTTATTGTTTTGAAAAAAAGATCTTACATAAGCTGCCTATGTGTCTTCTAGGGGCGTAGAGGAATCAAAGCTCACGTAGTTCTATTACATTTTATTTTTAATAATTTACCCCATTAACATTTTGTAACATCCCCAATCCAGGAGATGCTACCGGCAGGGTATAGGCCGTACTATCCCCCTTAGCCTCTGACTTCCTAACAATATTATGTTGGTGTTTTCTAAACATCCCAATGATCATTATCAAACAAGAAACAAGTATGAATACACATCAAAGGAGGTGCGGAATTATACTCACAATGAACGGATTGGATGCATTGAAGAACAAAACTCCATTTCCTTCCTCTGTCAAGCTCGGCAAACTCACTGGTTTGGGCTCCAT